>CAIGRO010167487.1:0-14578 GCA_903798355.1 Fraxinus baroniana
ATCCCTAAACTTTCACAAATGTAGCGCTTGAGTTCTCAACTAAGTTTTGTTAGCTTCTAGGTCCCCGGGACTTTTATTTTCAGTCATGTAACCACTTATTTCATTTTATTTTGAATATATTTTCACGAAAGTCAAGAAAAAGGAAAAGACGAAAAAACCAATCCCATGGAGTCATGTGGGTCACTTAAATTTTGATTTTTTTTCCCTCAAAATTTCTGTATTTGCACTATCATTTTTATTTAAGAATGTGCTTGATTGACATATTCTTACCAAATCGTAAATGGACAAGTTAAAAGCTTTCTTAAGTTTCGATTTTATAGGGCTAGTTGTAATGGGTTTGTTGGATTTAAACACGTTATCTCCAATTCCATTTAGAGTAAGATTTCAAGTCTATTGATGAGATTTCGATAGTTTATTTTTGGAGCCTCAATGAAGATAATACAAATGAGTCTTGTGATTTATGCACCAAAAAGATTTCCCCCGGTCTTTTTGGTAATGTATACTTTTTTTCTCAATACTTGATACCATTGGGCACTCCATTATAGATCGATGAAGCCTCCCTCGAGCTCACGAGTTTCAGGCTAGGGTGTGTTTTGAGATTGATTTCCTTAGCTTATTATATCAAGGGTTCGGGTTGGGGTTGGTAATGAAATTTGAATTTTGGGAAATGTTTGAACGGGAAGTGTTCCACATTTTTACTACGATTGCCACCATTTGGGACATTTGTTGAACATTTATTTGGTGTTTAGAGCTCGAATGGGATGGGATTCACGAGCTCCCCCGTTTAGGTGGAATGGTTCAATCTTCTCCTGAATGAACTATGCTTTCTCTCCCTGTATGCTTTTATTGGTGTGGACAACTCAGGCTCTTGTATTAGGACCATCGTCTCTCCCCCAACTGCCTCATGGATTTCTTCTGCTTCAAAATGATTTTGGAGAAAAATAATTTAAAAATATATGCATCAAACAAGCCTTTGTTGCTACAATGTCCTTTCTGCTGAGGGTATTACAATTGTCTTTTCTTTTCGGCTTAACTTGGATTTATTTCCCAAATCAATTGAATCACCTTTGGAAAAGTGGCAAAATTCGATAGATAATTGGTGAAATACCCCTATTCTATAGCGGTTTTTTGCAATGCCCCTAACATTTCATTCTGGCACAAAACCATTGAGATAAACCAAACTTTGCCTAATATTACCACGTTGTCAAATTCCATTAAACTGTCTTGTAATGACAAAGATCAACTCCCAATTTTTGCTCAAGGATTTGCTTGTTCAAAGTGGACGTGGGAGAGGAACCGATGACGTCAACAAAGAAATGCCAATAATCAAGTCATATTGTAATTATCCTGAGATTTTAAACTTAATAGAGATCTTAACACTCGAAGAGCAAACTTCGACATATATTATTGATATCCATTCTCATGAAGATTTTGAAGGGTTATGAGACCTGAGTGATCTTGCAAAAAAGTTGGTCGTGACAAAAAAAAAAAAACAAAAAAAGGAGGTTGTATCCAATAAATTGCATTTTAATTTTTAACCCCACGGACCACAATACAAAAAAAAAGTCTAACTCCACCCTACTATATTGTACCTTAAAAAAACTTCGAACCCAACCTAGCCTCCCGTTTGGCACCAATTCATTTCTCTTTCTCATTCTCATTTTTCATTTCAACCACGCATTCTCTTAATAAAATAATATTACATACAATTCAAAAAAAATTCATCACTTTTCCACCACACATTTTTACATCAATCACTATTCTAAAATTTTTTTTAACCCAAAATGGGTTTCAAACGGGCGATTCAGATTTGATCAAATATGCGCATTGACTCATTGAAAACAAAAAATGGGTTTCAAATATGCGCATTGAAAACTGAAACAAAAAATCAGCAACAAAATATTATTATTTTTATTTATTTTGGAATTCAATCGCTTGTGATCATTACTTTGTGTTATGTTATAACCAAAAAATGTAGATTTAGAATTTACATAAACCAATGATTGATTTATTGAATTAAATCTGAATCAAGATCATATTGTAATTTTCCGCACGATTATGCTATAGAACTATACTCAACACGTGATCTGATCAATACGCTTTACGTTTACTAGTTTCATTATGAAATTATTTATGTGATAAGGACAAATTCGAATGGTGAAATGTTAACACCACAACCTCTACAAAGTGCCTTCTCATATACAATTATTGTAATGTAAATTATGTCACAACGTGCTTCTCAATGCAATCACTCAACTTGTATTATTACAATGGATAATTGACACTTTTATTCACATGTTTAACATCAAAAATTAATGCAACAACACTAAATAAAAAAAATATATAATTTAATTATTATAAATTTGTCATTTCATTACTGGAAAGCTATATTATACACACAGTATCCAACAGTTACTTGGGTGATTTCATTTCAAAAATAGTGTAATCCACAGCTTAAGTTGTGGGATTATTTACCAAATCGTGCACGAGATTTGCTCTCTATTTAGCCTCTCATTTTTTGATTTCTTTTTTTTCAAACTCATTCTTAATCGCATATTTCACAGAATCCACAACTTTTTAACCTTCGTTTCATCATTTTTTATTAAAATTTATTAAAAATCTAATTTTTAACTAAATCAAAGAAATTCTTAGGGCTTGTTTGGTACGGTTTAAAATTCAATTAAAATTGAAAATATGGCCGCTATTGGGTCTCGCCCGTCCAATAAAAGTCAACCATAACGTCTAGTTTTTCAATTTTAATCTCTACCAAACACCCTCTTAATCACATTCTTGGTTTTATAGGATATGTTTGGTATAGATTTTAATCCAATTAAAATTAAAAATATAGTCGTTATTGGGTCTCACTTATCTAATAAAAATCAACAATAACGACTAATTTTTCAATTTTAATCTCTTCCGAAGTTTTTACTCTCTGAAACACTATAGAGGCATAAAATGCATCTATGATTGGGCTCCATTAAAAAATGCATTTTTTTAGAGAATGTATGATTAAAAAATAAGGAATTTTTTTAAATTTTTACGTAATATTATTTTATTGAAAAATGTGTGGTTAATAATAGAAAAGAGAACAATGTATTTTTGGAGAGTGGAACCCTAACAACGGCATAGTTGCAAAAGGTTTTCATCTAACTTTTGTAGTTGACTGCCTAAGAACATTTAGTCCCATCCGATCCGATCCTCATTTCTTCAAAATTAATTCTTTGTTAGAGTTCATTAAAATCACACATTTTATGAGGTTCACAAATTTTATTCACTTTTCAACCTCACATTTTACTAACTGTTATTAAAATCGACTAAAAATTTAATTTTTATTCAAACAAGGGGCATAGTCTACTTGTTAAGCCTTGTACATATTGCATTATGTTTTGTGTTGGTCATACAAATATTTTATGAAAGCTTTAAACCTTCTCCATAAATTTAAATTAATTTGATTTAATTTCAGTCGTAATTTGGGGGGTTAATTTTCAATTGAGATACACTGTCAAGTATTCCATGTAAGAATGTTTTGAAAATAAGTAATGATATTCTTCATATTTCTAAGCCCCTGTTTGGTATACATTATTTTTTTGATTCTCATTCTTCTACTCATTTTTAACCACACATTTTTCAATAAAATAATATTTCACATTACATCAATAACTTTTCCTTCCTTTTCAACTACACATTATCCATCAATCTACTATTTCAGAATACATTCTTCCAAAATAATGTGCATCAAACACCCCTCCAAATTCCATATCTATTATGTATAATAATATATTATATTTTATACATAGTCATTTATTATACTAGTATTTTAGCAACGAAACGAAGGTATGTTTTACTTTTTCACGTGGTCATGCACATAGCAGAAAATACCGCTACGCATTTATTTGAAATGATAAAAAAATTCGACAAACTCGATACACATGAGGCCGAGATAACCCGCTTATTCAAACATTTCGGGCGGGTTCTGGGGGATGGGTAATGGGTAACGAGCGTCTTGTCTCGTTTAATTTTTTTTTCTTTTAGAATTCAATACTTTAAATGAAAATTTTCATTAGTTCTAATAGAAAATGACAACTAAACTTGTTTATCTAGATCTAATGAATGAGGACAATAAAAATAAAATATCAAAAACTTTTTTTAAAAAACGAGGCAAGGGTCTCGCCTCGCCTTAAACGGATAACGGGGCCCATTGTTACTTGCACAAGGGAGACTAACACAATAGTAAGACAGGCGTCTTTGACGCAACTCTTAAAATCGCAGTTGTCTAAACTCTTATATAATTTATTGTTAAATTATATTTGTTATATTTTGTGAATTGTAATTTTCTTATATAATATTTTGTTAAATTCTACTTTGAGTTTATGTTGACAATGTATTAACAACGCAAAACAAATCAAACTCTTATTTAGCCCATGTCTAGCTTAGATAAAAATCAATTTTTTTAATTAAATTTTAATAAAAATAATAAAAAAATTGATAAAATGTATGATTGAAAAGATGTGAACTCCATTAAATATAAGATTGAAATTAATTATTGACGGTTATTGAAATTTTAATAAAATATTTAATTGTACCAAACAAGGATTAGTATCTATTTGCAATGAAGAAAGTAAGCTTTCTCCTAATTAAGAACTAGATCCTTATATTACTTTATTGAGATAGCTTCGTGCAACTAAGCCCCTATTTGATTTAGAAATAATTTTTTAGAAAGAAATATTGATAAAAGTTAATAAAATATACGATTAAAAATTGATAAAAGTTGTAAATTCCCTGAATGTATGATTGAAAATATATGTTAGAAAATGAAGATCAAACAAGGGTCAAATAAAAGTCAATATCTACTATACATATAAACATTTGAACAACAAGTCAATGACAATATTCCCTCTTTATGCAAGTGACATTAGATCATGAAGTATCTACGAAACTCTTTTGTACGAATCTACGGAACAATAAAAGGCAAATCAACGATGTTTTTAGATACTTGGTAGGAAGTCTTGTGACCAAACTAGCTCTTTAACTCTACCTAAAAGTTTCGATTATGGTTGTTGAGATAGCTACGAGTTTCTGTATTTTAGTAAGCATTTATATAAATTATAAATAAAAGGCAAATGGACTCAAATTATTGAAGTGATATTCAATTAAGTCATTTCTCTTTCTCAACTTATTAATACATTTATTATGTGGATCCCAAGTTCCCAACCCATCAACTTCCACTAAATGTAATTAATTAGATCCCCAAGCGACATAATCCAATTCATTAATGTTCAATAAAACACAAACAAATTGATGTCACATCCACGTTGTACCACTAATAGATCTTAGACATGATTGCCTTTAAATTTGTAAAATATTTACAAGCAAACCTAAATTTTCTTATTTTGATTTTTGTATAGATTTTTCACCATTTTGGACTCTATCTATCTCTTCAAAGCCCATTTCATATTCTCAAATCATTTAAAAAAAAATAAAAAAATCGTAGTTAAAATTTCTTAACAAATAGTAATAACTTTATTGTTAGAACACTCGTGCATTTGAAAACTGATTAAATAAATATTTCCGACAACTTAATGAGCAAAAGTCTTTGCTCTTTATCAAATAAGTTTTGTCTTCTTTGATTTATAACATAGATTCTAACCATTAAAACTCAAAAGTAAAAATTCCATATGAGAATTTATTTATTTATTTATTTATTTTTTTTGCTAAACCGTGTTTTTCAGTTTTGAGGGAAGAAGGATTTTTATTCCAATTGATCAAATGTTTTACCAGGTCAATCATGGCTGCTAAAGACAGGCTCGAGCCATTGACAAAATCCCAATAGTAAACCCATGCAGCGACGTCGTTTTGCATTTACCTATCAATTCCGCTGTCGTTTTGGCAGATCTCCTGTGATTACTTTCCTCTCTTTTTACTTGTCACTGTCCGTCTCTTCATATGATTCCGGGGTCGCCCCAAAACCATATCTTACTTTTCATCGTCCCCTCGTTGACACCAAGATCAGTTGACAGAAAACTCAAGATCTGTTCAATTAAATCCTCTGTTAACCAATTGAAGGTCAGATCTTTAGCTTTATTTTTGCTATTTGATTAGTTTTCTTGTAAACTTTTAAGTTGCTGTTTAGATCTGGTATTTTACTGTTTCTGTTCAAAGATTGAATCTTTATGATAATTTTTTTTCTGGGCTTGTCTGTCTTCTTGTAATATTTGCAGATCTGGTTGGTTGAGTTGAAGACTACGAGTTTCTGTTGTTTTGTTGCCAAAAATTGTTTTCTTTGCTGCACGTAGAAGTAAAAGTTGACCTGAATGGAAGAAATCTCGGAGTTGCCGAAAAATGATTCTATTCAAATTAGGGAGGTATGGAATGACAATCTTGAACAAGAGTTTGCTCTAATCCGTGAAATCGTGGATGACTATCCCTATATTGCGATGGATACTGAGTTTCCTGGTGTGGTTCTTCGCCCCGTCAGGAATTTTAAGCATATTAACGAGTATAATTATCAGACTTTGAAGGATAATGTTGATATGTTGAAGTTGATTCAGTTAGGTCTGACATTTTCAGATGAAAATGGGAACTTACCCACATGTGGAACTGATACTTGTTGCATTTGGCAATTTAATTTCCGTGAATTCGATTTGAACAAGGACATTTTCGCTAATGATTCAATTGAGCTTTTGAGGCAAACAGGGATCGATTTTAAGAAGAACAATGAGATGGGCATTGATGCAAACCGTTTTGCCGAGCTCTTGATGTCTTCAGGAATCGTTTTGAATGATAGCGTGCATTGGGTGACTTTCCACAGTGGCTATGATTTTGGATATCTGCTTAAGTTATTGACTTGTAGGAATTTGCCCCAGTCTCAGTCAGATTTCTTTGATTTACTGTACATGTATTTTCCCATGGTGTATGATATCAAGCATCTGATGAAGTTTTGCAACAACCTTCATGGTGGTCTGAATAAATTGGCAGAGCTCCTGGAACTTGAGAGGATTGGTATTTGTCACCAGGCGGGTTCAGACAGTTTGCTTACTTCTTGCGCCTTCAAGAAGTTGAAAGATAACTTCTTCAACGGTTCCACTGAAAAGTATTCTGGCGTTTTGTATGGGCTTGGTGTTGAGAATGGGTCTGAAAAATAAGTAGGAGTCCCCTGTGTATGTTCCCTTCTGTATTAACATGTAAGGCATGGAAATCTCATGTGGGTTGTAAACATTTTCAGAGAGCTGTGGCTCATTAGTTCTGTTGATTTCTTTTTTAACTCCGTCTTCCCTGTAACCGAACCGTTATGGGTGTTGTAGTTTGAATACTGTAAAATATGGCACCAAGTGTTTCAATAACAATTTTACCTTTTCCTCAGTTCTTACGTTTCCATTTTGTTTCAGTTTAATATCTTGTTCATGTAGATGAAAAGTAAATATAGGCATTCAAAGCATCCATGTGTTTGATTTGTGGTATTCTATATGGTAACTTTTACGCACCATACATGTCTATGATGCTACTTTGAAAATCAATAACTCCTTCCAGTTATTCAATGCGCTTTCTCTAATGGAGTTAATTAGGTGCTAAATGAAGAGGCAGTTGGATTCCCATGTTAGCAGAAACATTATAACCGGAACTGTTCCTGCCAGTTCTGTTCCACGTTTGTGTAAGAGAGTGTCAACAATGTATTTGTGTATGTTTGCGTATCTGTTTCCCTACCGTTGTCATGATTATGGCAAAATAAAGTAACATGAGAGTGTCAACAATGTATTTGCGCATCTGTTTCCCTATCATTGTCATGATTATGGCAAAATAGAGTAACATGAGAAGTATGGGATTAAGATATGATAATAACAGCTTCTTGATATATGCAGACACTTTGAGCCAAGGAGGAAGATAAGCAGCTGGAATGACGATGATGTACATTATAACCTGCTCGGAAAATGGTATATGCTCTTTCTTGTCATCAATTTGTTCAGAGAAGTCTAGGGAGTAATGATTGGGTGAATATAAGGAGAAAATGTTTAGTATATTTTTATGCTTCAAACTCATATCTGAATTGCTCAGGTCAGTTTCTTGGACAGTAATCATTCATGATTTGTGAATCGATTGTCTGAAAATTAATTTTGCCCCACAAGTCATACTCGATCGTACATTTCACGAGCACGAGCATTTCTTAACGATATCACATGCTTAATTCAAATGTGGCTTGTTGAATGCCAGAAGCATGTATTTCTTACTGTACTAAAACAAGTGACCATGTCTTCTCTGCTTTCGACTGGAGTCCCATTTCAGCAATTCAATCGCCAGAACATTGTAAGATGTCTCATTTTGGATTTAAAAGGGTAGCTGGTAATTAACTGATAAAACACTTCCATTTCCATGCAAATTCAACAGTATAACTGTAATTGGTGCAACAGAAAGGATAAGGAGAAAAGAACTGAATGTACAATCAGAAAAGTTCGAAGGCAAAATGATATTGAATATAAAATAGAAGAACGTTCATTAGGTATAATCTGACAGAACAAGTATAGTTCATCAAGATTCATCCAGACAGCGATAACAGAACATTCAAAAAAGAGACTTCTTGGAAGCCTTTTTCCCCAAGATTGCCTCCCAAACCAATGGCAAGAAAGCAGGGGCGGATCCAGCACCCGGCGAGCCGGGGCGGTCGCCCGTGCTGGATCCGTCGAGAAAAAATATGAAAGGAAGATTGTATATTAAATATATATAAATACTAGTGCACCATGGTCATTAGATAAGCCATGTAGCTCAAATGTTTGGTAGCTTATTTTTCATGCAACAGGACTGGGGTTCGAGTCCCCTAGCTGCTATTCATTTTTTTAATGTTTTGACAAGTAATAAATGAAGAAAAATGTGCAAATTTTTAACCAATAAAAAAAGATTTTGTTAGCATTAATGTCACATGATAAACATTGTGGCTCAAATGGTTGAGTTTCCACTCTCCATGCTAGATGAAAGGGGTTCAATTCTTTTCACTTACTCTATTTTTTTTAATGTTTTGACAAATAATAAATAAATAAAAAATATACCAATTTTTAATAAATAAATGATGTTTTCCATATTGTGAAGTCCTTATTTTGTTTTCAAAAGACCGTGGCTTCGATTCCAATTATCCCTCTTCTCTTTTAATTCTTTTTAAACAAGTAAATTGAAAGCCTAAATGGCTAAACAATTATATGTTATTAGTTTTTGTTTTCAAAATATCCTTTTTAAAAAATTTATTGACTCAAAATATTATTTCATAATATATATTTTTAGTATTAGATTTTATCAATTTATTTTGTAAAATTAAATTTGGACAATTTAAGTACTTTTTTTTTAAAAGTTGGAAAAACATTAAGTCAAAAATAGTTCTAGTTCTATAAATTATTATTTTAAAAATTTTGCATAAATTTCGTCTAAACTCGTGTTTTTCTTTTCCGTTTAATCATGTTTTAAGTATAATCTTCGTCTTGTCTATTTTAAATTCTTAAAAACTTGAAACTATCATCCATATGTGATTGACAAATGTATTTTTTTTAATTATATTGAATTGTATTGAATTATATTTTCTTATGTATATGACTTTTACATTTTAGTTAATTTATATATTGACTTAAACTTTTTTTAATATTATTTAATTAAATATTAATAAACAATCTCGCTACTTCAGTGGTCAATTGACCGCCCTAGCTGACTCAATATCCTGGATTCGCCCCTGCAAGAAAGGACCTTTCTTCTCCAAATACTCCCTAGCCGCTTGCTCATCAATAAAACATCTTTTCTGCCTCATCTCCACGATCACACTGAGCTTCTTCCAGACCTTTCTCCCTACAATACCCATCAACCAAACCTATGAAAGTTGTCGCATTCAAAGAATATCTAGCTTTCAACATCTCAATACAAAGCTTATGCGTGACCTCCAACCTCTTCCCTTTACAAAGCCCTGAATCAAAACCCCATAACAAAATGCATTTGGAATGATCCCAATACTCTGCATTTTCTTAAAAATTCTCACTACATCATCAAACTTCTGTGCCTTGCAGAAGCCTGCCACTATAGCAATGTATACAACCACTTTCGGAATAGTACCCTTCTCACGCATTAAGCCAAAAAGCTTCATTGCCTCTTGCAACAACCTCTCTTTACATAAACCATCAAGCATCACCACCACATTTGGAATCAACCCAGTCTCCTTCATCTTCTTGAATATGGCTTCTGCATCCTCTGGAGGAATTGGCTCAACATTTTCTGGTTTTTCAATGATACTACTAACGTTATGGGTAATTAGCACAAAACATTCACATCATTTGCACTCATTGCGAAAATCGTCCTTATCGTTTCAAATTTGATGTTTACACCCTCATTTGAACATTTTCTTGCGGAGTTGGTTCTTTCTGTCTCATTTCGTCAATTTCTTCCATAAAATATAGGAAATTGGTGTAAAACACCCCTATTGTTTTCGTTCATTGTGCAAAATGTCATATCATTAGCTTTCATCGTGCAAAAAGTCAATTCCATCTATTTTCTCCGCTAAAACATTGTAAAATGACTAATTTACCCTTTTTTAATTAACAAATAGAAAAGAAAGAAATAATATAAAAAATAAATAATTGCAGCTAGAGTTTCGAAATTTTTTAAAATACGAGTCTCATATAAAACAATTTAAAACACACAACAAATGAAAAATATTTCATCTTCCCAATTAATCCCACCTACCCATACCACCTAGGAATGACAACGGACAGATATGGGATGGGTCCACCATTTTCGTCCCTGCCCCGTCAAGTATATTTATCATCTTGTTCCACTCCCATACCCGATTACAGCGGTGGTTTATTTTTTTTATATCTTAGTAAGTGAATATTATCATTTTTTTTTCTATTTGTTAACAATAACTCACGTTCTCTTAAAAAATGAATAATTTTTTTTTTCTTAATAACTTAAATTTGAAATGGGTGGGTAGTTGGGTGGGGACTATGTTTCCCATGTCGCTCCCCGGTTCACGACAACGATTTCCTCTCCGCTCCCATCCCATTTACCCTATTGGGTGGGTAATCCATGTCCCATTTGGAACAGGGCCCCGTGAATACCATGTTGAATGAGTTTTCTTCTCATCCCTGCTACCCCATCCTCTACCCTTCACCACCACCACCACCACCACCACCACCAATATAATTCAAAAGAGAATTAAAAGTATATAAAAGTAAGAAACAAATAAAAAATAAAAAATAAAACACAAAATGGTTATTCCATATCCAATCCTCACCCTGCAGCTGCTAATCACCACCACACCATCCCCACCCATTCTCCACATCCCAATGCGTACACCATCATTGGATTTAGATATTTTCGTGTAATTAAGTTTTGCGTTCCAATATCTTTTTGGTTTCAAAGAAGTTGTAAGAGCCTTTTTAGAGATTTAACTATTTTCAGCAAATTATTGTTTTCTTGTTGCTGGTTACATACACATATATATACATGCAATAATTTTTAAATTTTACTTGATTTTGTTCAAGTTTCTTTTGCTTCACATGATAATGCTTGAAGATGGGATTTCTTCTTCATCCAAACATCAATCCTAACCGTTCTAATTCAAACCCTATGGGGAAAATAAACTTCTTTTTTTTTTCTTTTTCTTTTGGGAATATTATGTTTTTTTAATATGTTTAAATTATTTTAAGTGGAACTAGTTTTCACCATTTGGAAAATTTAGGACTTTAATGTCAATTATTTATTTTTTTATATAGTTTCCTTCTTTTCTATTTGTTTATTTGGAGATGAGGGTATATACAATGATTATTTTACAATGTTTTAACGAAGAAAATAGATGATACGAATATTTTACGCAATGAAGGCAAATGATATGAACTTTTTGCGCAATGAAAGTAGATGATAGAGACATTTTGCATCAATTATCCATATTTGATTGAATGAATTGACGAATCAAACGAAAATGATTCGACTTCGCAAGAAAACGTAGAAACAAGCGTTTAAATGCCCAATTTAAGATGATATAGAGGATTTGCACAATGAGTGCAAACAAAAGTGATGTTTTGTGTTAATTACCCCAATATTATCCTCCTCGAAAACTAATTTTTAGATTTTATTTTTCAAATTTTTATTTTTTATTTTTTTAGAATTTACCAAAATTTTCAATTTTTTGAATTTTGAATTTTTATTTTTTAGAATTTTATGTAAATATAATTTTATTTAAATGCTTATTTCTGATGTTTTGAGCATTTTCAAAGTTTTTACTAAAAACACTAAAACGTCAAAAATGCATTTTGAGTTTTATATTATAAGTTTAATTTTTTCAAATTACCAGATTAAACGCGTTTTGGATATTTTGCAAAGTGAAAACCAGGAAAAAAAAAAAACCCTTCAAAATAGTAAACCCAACACACTCTAGTCTAAGTTAATTGTAGGGCCCATTTGGCATGCTTTTGAAAAGACAAAAGGAAATCTTAAGACCCAAAAGCTACTGTTGAATTCGGATGACTAATTTTATGAAAGTGCTTCTGATAGTTAAAAGAGATTTTAGAGGAAGATAATAAAAAATGGCTACTTCTATAGGTACTTCCGGAAATATGAAGTTATTTTAAAAATTAGTTTCCTTACAAAATTAAGGTAATTTCATTCAAAAACTCTTTTATAGGAAGCAAAAGTCATGCCAACAGACCTTAGTAGAACTTTAAGCCCCATTTTTTGAAATAATGAGTTTTGCAATAGTGATTTTTTGGATAATGCGTGGTTAAAAAGTAGGAAAAATTTTATATTTATATGCAAAATTAATTTATTGAAAGAATGTGATAAAAAATGAATTTGAGAAAAAATGAGTTTCAGATAGCGGGGTCAAATAGGGGCAAATTTTAAGTAGATTACTTTATTTCATTTCTAAGATTTTTTGTCCATCTTATTTCATGCTGCTTGAGGATATGCTATAGTGAAATAGTAAGAAACTTCAACTAGAAGCCCCAATCCCCAAGAGAAAGATTTTACATGAAGAATAAATTGTCCAAGCAATAGCCAATAGTCGCACCTTCGAGTCCAAGTTAAACTCAAACTATTGACTCTTGGAGCCCAAAGATAATTTGAACACGTGATTACTTTCGATCAAAATGCTATGAGATCTTTTTTTTTTTTTTTTTTTTTTTTTTTTTTTTTTTTTTCTTTTTTTTTTTTATGTTTTTTTNAAAGCCAAATAAAGAAAAAAATTAATATATTGAGCTAACTAAACAAATATACAGGGTGTTTGGCACCCATTAATTTTTTTTTTCTCTTTCTTAATTATAACTACACATTTTCCAAATAAAATAATATTACACACAAATCTGAAATGTTTCATTGCCTTTCAATACACATTCTTCAATCAGCCACTATTCCAAAATTTACAATTTTCCCAAAATGAGTGCCAAACACAATCATAATGAAACAATTGTAACGTCAAAGAAAATAAGGTGTTACCAATGCTGAGGAATAAAGAAGTTTGGTTCGTATACGTGAACATAAGTTTGTAAGGGTTGAAGAAGCTTGCGAAATGCTATCTTTCTTACAATGGTGGTTCAAAGTAGAACAGTGCTATATGGATTTCGAAAATTCTTTCTATCCTCGCTTCATTTTTGGTTTTCTTTGCTTTGCCAATTTGATATTCATACCTTAGGATAATAAAATATAAGTCATTATGTAATGATGCAATTGAAAATTTTGATGTTATAATTCAAAAAGGGTAATCTTACATTATACGAAATGGAAACATAAGATCGAGTTGTCATAAAAAGTATCAATTGTCATAACGAATGTAGAAGAGATCACTGAACGTATAAATCTCAGGATATCAAGTATATTTGTGAAATTCAATAAAATTTGATCGATAAAGGTACCGTGATTGGTAGTTTTAATTTTTGGTCAATTAGATACCTCATGTACAAAATATATAATTTTGTTTTATTATATCAATAATTTTATTTTCTTTCTTCCACATATTATAAACAATTTATATATACCATATAACTATGTTTTTATATTGTCCCAACATATATAAAATAACAATTTTACAATATCAGTAAAAAAATAAAAATAATGTGTAACGTACATTTAACTATTACTAGTTCATTAAACCACGAGATCTTCCAAAGGAATGTACTAATATTAACATTTGTCACATTTTCATGTTTTGATTATCAATGAAAGTAATAAAACTTGAGTTGCTTTTCATGAACTATTAGTGGTGTCAAATGGACACCTTCTTCCCTATCAACAATTGGCTCGATACCATTCAAACAAAAACTCGGGCACATCTTCATAAACCCCAACCAATGGACGGGCAGGGGCAGGGGCAGGGGCAGGGGCAGGGCTAGGCATTTCAAAGTGATAAAAACATTAAAATAAAAAATAAGGAAGTCAAATTTATGAAAAGTTACAATTTAGTCACTAGTTGAGGGGAGATTTTTCAATTTAGCCCTCTGACTTGGTCTATTTGGGTTTTTCGTAAAAATGTTTATTTTGTCCTTAATGAAATGAGTTTCTTTATTGTAAGGTATATCCTTCTATTTTAAAGTAAGTCTTGAATTTGTCTTGTATTTCTTCTATT
>CAIGRO010167488.1:0-20298 GCA_903798355.1 Fraxinus baroniana
AAAAAAAAGAAAAAAAAAAGGGAAGTAGACATTGTAACTATAGAAAAAGCCTTAAACAAGCTTACTAGCATATCTAAGAGTCTTTATGTTTAGAAAGCATCTTGTAGCATAACTGTATTCTGAAAAATCCATTATAACCGTAGCCATCATTGAGTATGATTCTATCTCAAAATTACGTCACAAAATTCAATAGACAATGATTTTAAGAGAATTACTTCTGATATGATAATGAATTATTATATGGAAAGACTAGTCCGTTGTGTCCGGGGCTTGTAGTTGAAGAGAAGTAATCATTGTCTCCGTTGAACTAAAAATGGCTTGAATGTCATCAACACTCCGACTAGCTCAATTATGTTCAAGATAAAGAACACCATTTGGTCACCTGCATGTCATCAACGACTCTAACTTAGCTTTCAAGCAAACAAAAGGAAGATTCGCAATATAAGATTAACAAAGCATTGTGTAGAATATAGATCATAGGAAAATATACATAGATAATGCACAAAAGAACCAAGCTTCTAGTTGGAATAGGAAATATGGGACCAATTTTGTTGAACAAGGTAAGGGCACCTTGCAAGATTCCCCTTTAGCGAAGTAGAATGCAACATGTGAAAGTGAGAAAAAGCAAAATGTTCGCCCAAAGGATGCGAACACATTACTGTCGACAGACTGGCTACAGACTGTCAACAAGGCACACATGGGCAAACAAATAAAGCATGAGTCATAATAAAAAATCAGCTAGAAGATATTCAATAAAGAGTGGCTACTTGGCATAACGCGATAATTACCAAACCACCCCAACGCATGGAGGGAACTCTATAAATATCCCTCCACATTTGAAGAAGAGGGCATGCAATTCAAATCTCTCCCTCTCAAATAGATATTTCTCATCTTGTTTTAATTTATACATCTAGATTAGTAAATTTAGGGGGTGATGCTCATAGTTAGGTGAAATGATGTGTTAATTGTATTTACATTGATTTTGATTATAATTGTTTATAAATAAAATCATTTAATCCATTTTTTAACGTCAACAAATTGGGGCCGTCCATAGAAAATCGAACAAAATAAACCACGAAATTCTACGTTTAGCTAAAAGAACACAGTGAAGGAAAATGAAACGAGCAAGAAGAGATCACCCATAATTTGCATTACCAAGTAGTGGAAACTTGGCAAATAGCAATGTTTAGTCCAATATAAGAGAATATACGACTGTGAAAAATATTAAGAGGGTGGCTGAAGGCTTAAAGGTATTAATGACAAAACGTGCTATTCTATGTATGAAAATATAGAATCTAGAAAACATGATTGTAGGGAAAAAGTAAATTCACAGGTAACATCCAGTCCCTAGTCTCTTCAATTATATCTATAGAGTTTAGGGTTAAAATTTTAGGTGCTGAGGAAGAAGTGTTCGTGATCTGTGCAATGATAGCGAGTGAGAATCTTCGTCACATGCTTCTAGATAATGAAAGTACTAAAAATGTACTACATGAAGAAGCATTTTATCAGATACGAAAGAATAACCCTCGAATTTCTACATGGGCTCTTCACCACTTTATGAAAGGAGGTCAAGTCCTTCACTAACAGGCCACTATGCTAATTAAGATTGGAAAGGAGCCTCGGACTTATCAGGGATACATGATTTTTGACATCGTTAAGGGGTATATCTGTATACGAGCCGAAAGTTAAGCGAACTTCTAAAAAGCTTGCTATAAATTTCGTAGCCACGAACCTAGACGTGTTCCTTTGAAAGCTTACATACATGATAGGAATTGCCCCAAATGTTACATGTCACACTTTGAAACTCGATCCAAAGATCAAACCCAAATGATGATATTTTACTTTTTTTTTGGATAAAATACTACCTAATTTGTGTTATATTTTATTTTGTAGGTAAAACTCAATTTTTGATAAAGAATTGGAGAAAATAATGCAAAGATAGCAGAAAAGGGTTTAATTGTATTAAATACAAAATTCAGGGACTGAAATGCAAAAACTCAAAAGTTACGTCAAATCTCACGATGAAGATTTGAGAGTGTTAGACATCAATTGATGAGGAAAGAATCCAAATGGATGAAATATAGTCCAAATACTATCGCATATCAACTTTCAGCTGAAAAGTTATGGTTCGAATTTTTAATCTCAGTTTGAGACCCATTTTGGCATAAGAAATGATCGAATTGGAAAGTTTATACTGCTGGAAGATTTTTAACCCTTTGAGTTATTTTTGCAACGTATTTTGAATCACCTCAATCGGATATTAATAAAAAAAGATATGACTAAAATACTTAACTGTCCGGTGGAAAAAAGTGTATACCTATGTGACCGCATAGTGCATTCCAGGGCTAAAATTGATGGTTGGACGTCCTTTTATGCGACCGCTTATAAATGTGCGAACCCATAGTACAAACTTCTAGTGACATTTTGTTTCCTTTTCCAACCGAAACTTTACTTTAGTTACAAGATTTTAGGCTTCTTATATATACCAAACTCGACCAGAACACGTGGGGAGACCTTCTTTTGACCTAAAAAATATGCATAAGGGTTTTGAGAGGAGAAAAAGAGGAATAACGCAAAGAAAAACACCACAAAGCAAAGAATAAAGTCAAGAATTCAATTGGTGATGTCGTTTCTTCATTATTTTTCTGATTTTCTTCTTTTCACCGTACTAGTCTAGGTTAATTATGTACTAGGGAACGATGAACTATGTATTATGATTTTTATTTCTTAGTTTTACATTCTTGACATCAAAGACACGTTTTTGATATTTGAATGGTTTATATGATCTTATTTTTTTCATAATTATTGTGCACGTAATTGTGTGAGTGTGGTGACTTATTTCATGCATTCGAAAGAAGTGAAATAGGTTCGACGTGGTATAAATTATCATAGCGTCCGATAAGAGATAGAAGTATACCGTTATACCCCATGCGAATCTTTAAGTACTCATAAAAACACGTGCATTCTTGTATGTTCGCATTCGTCATAGAGATATAGTTGTGTCATATAAGAGAGTAGGTTTGACTTTACTCGAGAGAGATTCGTTAAATAATTCAAGAGCATTGATTTGTCAATATTTCAATCGTGTTGTCAAAGTGTAGAACTATGTTTACAAGGAATATTACATAGGGATTCGTGATATAGTGCAATCATTATTCATAAGAAAACTTCGACATACATTTGAAATGAATTGCATTTCGTTTAGTCCTTCACTCATAATTGCATCCGCATTATTATTTTAGTTATAAGTTCATCGTAATAAATAACTCGTTTTATTTTTGTTTTGGTTAAGGTTATGATAGTAAAATTTGAACTAACCAATCTTCGTGAGACGATACTCGGACTCAATAAGTCCACTTTATTACTTGGTAACGAACCATACACTTATTGTGGTTTTTATCCGACATGGTTTCCAAAAAAGAAGAAGAAGGAATTAAATCGAGATTAGCCTGTTTCTGGAGATTCTCAAGAGCCTGTCTCATCTGTAATCTTGTTTCTTCAATCTTCGTAGAGTACCAAATGGAAAGAGTAAAAATATTTAACTTCTTTGAGTAAAAGAAAGGTCCTCCAATGATCTTCATGGAGATATTAAGGTTGGAAATTATGAATCCAATGTTATTTCTGAAGTGAAAGAGAGTTTAAAGTCCAGAGAATCATCTGTTAACCAGAATGTTAGCAAACCTTTGGAAGCTAAATAAGAATATGTCCATATATTCTATTATGGTATGGCAAGGATCAATTGATTGGCTTCAATAATTTACTGAGTAAACTTTGTTCTACAGCCTCAATTATATTTTGCAAGGGAATATAATGAAGGATTTCCAGAAAAGATGTGGAGCTTGAGGATTTCAATGAAAATGACGAAAGATAAATATTGACAGTGGAATATAATTCATTGAAGAAGTTCTGTTATTTACACGAGAAATTGGGTAATTTATAACTGGAGATGGTGTAGGATTCAGCCAGTAGTCAATTCAGTTAGCCACGCAAAAGTGGAGCTCGATTCCGGAGGAATGTGAGATTTTGGAGTACATACCTGTGCACACTTCTATATATAGCTAATAACCTTCTAAACTAGGGCAAAATCTATTTCTTATCCTCTTATTTGTTTTCAATCTTCAGCTAATAAAATTGGGTCCAGACTGTTAACATACGTGTCGAAGTGTAGAATAGGACTATTTTAACGGTGAGTCTACTAGTACAACGGGGTGTCCATAATGGACACCATGATGGACACCCCGTTGTACAAGTAGATTAAATCCTATTTTAATGATATCAAAAATATCATTTTACCCTGACTAATAAAGTAGATACTTCGATATACACATCAAGTTAAATGATTGTTGGCAATAAACTTAATATCACCTACCTGGAAGGAAGTCAGCATCCTGACGCTTCTCTGACCAGGAAAAGCTGCATTAGTTGATGAAACAAGGACAGTTTAGCACATGAAAGTCATTTCTTTACAGAGCATATTCCGTACACAATAATTTTCCAGGGAGGACATAAGACTGTCCTGAGAGGAGCCACAAATGTTCTTACTATCCTCTAGTCCATTTATTTATGTATTATAAGATTATGTGTGTTATAAATTAAAGCCTTAGGCACTGATGTATATATTATAGTGAATCACCACTAGAGAACTCGATATAATGATTGTTTCGATAAAAGTATAATACATAGATGTTGAAAGACTAATCTATGTGCCTGAAGCAACTCACAGTATTCCTCCTAATGCTGGACCTGCAGCTTTGCCAAGTGACATCAACATCGTGGCTATACCATTGGCAGCTCCTCTTTGGTGTTGTTCCTGTACTTGTAGTGTCAGAAGAACCCGGTTAGGTGCATAATATGATCATGTATAACTAGATGGGAACGTTAAAATGTTCAGGTTTGTAAGATCAATCCACCAAGAAAATTACCACAGCTCTATTTTGCAATATGAACAACCCTGTTTCAATGGAGGTCTGATGAAAATTAAAAATTGTTAGAACTCTAAAATTCGAAATTAAAAAAGAGTTGTTCATCTGAAAATTTATTCTACCAGATAAAGTGACTACATAGGTACGGCAGAGAAGGCTAATTATGCAAATATCTAATGCACAATTCATTGTCTACAATGTCATGCGTTTATAAGGTCATATTGGCTTCTTTTCTTAGTTTTTTAAGTATCTCAGAAATGTAATAAGGGCTGTGTGCTCGGCTATCTACTACTGAAACTACTCATTCAGAGAGTTGTGACGCTAAACATAAACATGCTCTAATGAGATTAGAGATTTCTAGACTTCTTTTTTTCAGTTGTTAAATGGATGAGGTTTCTGTTACTCTAATGAGACTCGAGATTTCTAGCATTGAATGAGAAAAATGCAACTTTTTATAAGCAGCTGCATAGAGACTTGTAAGCAACAATTTCTTAAACCTTTCGGAGTAGACTGAGCCCATCTCATGGTGCTTGTGCAGGTCCAGTGGTGCTCATTGCATCACTGGTTAATGGGTTGAGAACTAAGTGGTACAGGAGACTATGTGGTGCACCATCTAAGTAAGGCAGGAATAACCTTTTGACCCCTAGGAGCCATCTTGAAATATCTCTCAAACTAGCCAGATACTCTTTTCTCTTAGCCTATTCCGTTACAACTTTCTAAGCTGCAACTCATTTTGGACGTCAACAAATGCAAAATCAACAATGAATTCGAGAATGTTGTCTACCAACCGATGGAAACAAAATAGATTACCCATAAAATGTTAAAATCATCAAACCACTTACAGCTAGAATGTTCTTCACCAGAGATGCACAATTTACCACTATCGACAAGGTGATGCCAGATAGCCTGGCTATATAGTGGTAACTTGTTAATAATGGTATTGACAGAATCTGCAAGCAGTACAAAATTCCCCAATATTGCTCCAATTAGAAGTTAGCATTGGTAGTCAATATACAGATTTCGTAGACTTCAATTAATCTCTACCAAGATTCTAGAACTTACTCCTGAAATTCGTGAAACCATTATAGTTCCAATATTTTTCTCTGCAACTGGGTATAAGAAAGTTTGGAAGACTAAAAGGCCCAAACCTGAAAGCTAACAAGCTATAAGCAAACCAGGGAATTTTCTTAATGGTTAGCGATACACGAAACTCAAACATTTTCTTCACAACAAAAAGATTAGATACTATGAAATTTTAGTTTAGCTTTACCAAAAATTAAAGTAACATATCATATGAAGATGAAAAGATCACTGAACAATGCTATTGAAAACCAAAAACTTTCACATGATTTTAATACTTGTATAACACAATAATATAGATACTTAATAGTAGTATAGATATTGGAATATTGAACAATGCTACCCTAGTTTCTTTTTTGGGTCCAACTTTCACTGAACAATGCTATTGAAAACCAAAAACTTTCACATGATTTTAATTCTTGCATGTTCGCAATTATCTAAAAGATAAAACATTTCTGTTGATAGTGGCACATCAATAATTTGAATCTACAACAAACATTGTCCTTTTAAAAGACATGATTGGAGTTAAACTAAGGTTGAATCACAAAGCCTCTGTGTCACTCTCATATCAAGCCAAAATCATAATGTCATTTGAAAGCTTAAACATCGAAGATGGAAGGAATTATTTCCTTTTAATTGAGAATCTATAGCTAATAATGTCCTCAGCATATTTAATTTGCATTTCATATCTTATTGATTCCAGCAGTTCCCTTCACTAAAATCTTTCTATATTATCACAGACATCATAATTAATATTTTGAGTGTTTCATCAATCAATAAAGCTAGATTTTTCTAGTATAAAACTGGAATTTAGGTCTACAGAGTCGATTTTCTCACTTGGTGGGCTATAATAACGAACATATATATGCATGTATGTATCCAATCTTCTTTTATGTGAATCTCTTAACTTGTATCTTGCTTTGTAGACCTTTTAAGGCATCTTTACTGATTGAAAAGAACAAGGGACCAAACAACAGCAATTTAATGTTAAAAATGTCTTGCAAGCTGTGTCACATCTAATAAACATTGAACCTGAGATTCCAAGAACTAAACCAACATCCTGAGTTGAATAACTCAACCCTCCAAGCCTTCTGGGACTCTCTGCCCACAATGAGAATATCTGTTGAAGCAAAATAGGACTCTCGTGAGAGGACTTTTAATAGAAATATGTCAACAAACAATAACAGAGCATTGCTTGATTATTTGTTGTGGAACCCTAAACATAAATTCCAACACAAGAAACTAAAACAGCAGAAATAGGTATAATTTACAAGTTCTTATCTTCATCTCTACATGGACGAAATTATGCAATTATTTTAATCAATATGAAGTTTACCACTTAAATCCTTTTGATACTCTGAGTTGTTATTATGTTATTGTAAGACCCTAACCGAGAAAATTGGCATGGCACGGGTGCTGTCTTGACCATGCCATGTCGTGGACAAAGGCGTGCGAAATTTAACTCTTGGTCAAAATTATAACCTCGATCTCAAATCACCTCTTGCTGTCGACCATTGCCTCCTACAAGCTCATCGTCAACTTCGTCGGGTACCTTTGTCAGAGGTCATTGTCTTCACATCGCCCAAAAAGTGTACAATTCATTTGTATTTATAGGAAAAATTATTCCATAATCCTATTAATATAAGGAAACTAATATCAAATCCTAATTTGAAAGAAACTAGAAATCCTATTTTAATCAATAAAGAAAAGAAATCATATTCTAAACAGGAAATAAGAATAAAAAGATAAAACATCTTATAACTAGACATCTTATTATAAATATCTATTTTTTATCATATTTAAAATAGAATTTATTAACAAATATTTATTTACCTTATTGATACTTATTCTTTACCTTGTTGGTAGGGTTGTATTTGTAGTAGGATACCATCTGTGTAATATTTCTATTTTAGGTAGAATTCCTTTTCTTTGTACAGAAGCAAACCGTCATCCTAGGGTTAGTATATATGGCTTGTAATCTTCTTCATTATTCCAATGAGTAATTTTCTTTGCACATATTTTCTCTCATAAATTTTATATGGTATCAGAGCAACGATGTCTGACACAAACAATGATAAGAAAAACATAGAGGCGACGATTGCCCAATCGGATCCCATGGCTCTACAGCAGTCTGATCATCCCGGTTTAATCCTCGTTTCTAAACTACTTGATGGAAACAATTATGGACAATGGAGTAGGACTATGAGAATTGCCTTAATTGCCAAGAATAAAATTGGCTTCATTGATGGAAAAATCAAAGCACCAGAAGCAAAATATGAGAAGTACTCCATGTGGGAACGGAGTAATCATATGGTGCTCTCCTGGATACTCAATTCGGTACATCCAGATATTGCTGAAAGCATCATGTACTCCGAATCTACCACAGAATTATGGAACGACCTACGAGATCAATTCTCTCAAGGCAATGATGCGCGAATATATCAGATTCGCCAAGAAATTGCTGAGCATCGACAAGGAAATCAATCGGTGTCAACTTATTACACCAAATTAAAGGCAATATGGGATGAATTGGGTTCTTATCATGACCCAATTGGATGTACTTGTGGAAATCTTAAGGCACTAGCTGAAAGGGATGAGAAGGAGATGGTCATGCAATTCCTGATGGGGGTAAATGATTCTTTTTCCACTGTTCGTGGGAACATACTAATGATGAGCCCCTTTCCAGATACCAGAAAGGTCCATGCTATTTTAATGCAACATGAAAGACAAGTTGAGGTCGCAACTGATCGTGAAGGGCAACATTCAATCAATTGGTAGAAGTCGAACAATTGGGGATCGAACAGAAAAGGAATTGGACAGGATAAACAGTGTACTCATTGTGGGATGACTGGATACAAGGTTGATACATGCTATTTTGTCCATGGCTTCCCTCCAGGGCACAAGTTTCATGGGAAGGACGTGAAGCCACGAAGCAAACGCTTCACAAACAATGCTATCACTTCTACATTTAACCCAAAGGAAGGGAAAATACTCACAGCCAAGGAATATGAGCAGATCATGACATTTCTAAATAACAAGATGGGTAATGATAAGTCTTATGTTAACACCTCAAGTATCAATCCCTCTACTACCTCTTTGAGTGATTCATGGATTATTGATAGCGGGGCTACTGACCATGTGACAAAGGATGAGGTCGTTGAGAATAAATTCATGCCAAAACACAAATCTGTGCAATTACCGAATGGGGGGCATGCTCTTATTAAATCCGTTGGTGCAGTTAAACTGGGAAATAATATGACTGTTGATAATGTGCTTTATGTCCCCAATTTCAAAGTTAATCTGTTATCTATCAGTAAACTTACTAGAGGGTTAGATTGCTATGTGACATTTTTCTCTGATTTTTGCGTCATGCAGGATTTGACTACGAAGAAGACAATTGGCTTGGGAAGGCAGAGTAATGACCTATATTACCTTTCACAAAGACCACAAATACATCATACTACCAGTAGACCAACCAATCTATGGCATAGACGTCTTGGGCACCCTTCAGCCTCACCTCTTCAATTCCTAGCACGAAGTACTTTAGAAATTAGTTTTGATTCCCAAGATATTTGTGATGTTTGTCATTTGGCAAAACAATCTAGATTACCATTTAAAGTTAGTGAAATTTCTAGCAATAAACCATTTGATTTGATTCATTGTGATATTTGGGGACCTCATAGGATTTATTCTTATTCTGGTGCTAGATATTTCCTTACAATTGTTGATGATTTCTCTCGTTATGCTTGGGTACACCTCATGCGTCACAAATCTGAAACTCAAAGCATAATTAAAAATTTCTTTGCTTGGGTTAAAACACAATACAACTTGCCTATAAAAGCCTTGAGGTCTGACAATGGACAAGAGTTCTTATCCTTGCAAGCATTCTTGGATGAAAATGGTACTATTTTTCAAAAATCATGCCCTTATACCCCTCAACAAAATGATGTAGTGGAGAGAAAGCACCGCCACCTCCTCATTGTGGCTCGTGCCATTAGATTTCAAGCTAATCTTCCATTAAAGTTTTGGGGGGAACATTTCAAGACAGGTTGTTACCTTATCAACTGGATACCTTCGCCATTGTTATCACACAAAAACACCATACGAAAGATTACACAATAAACCACCACCTTATTCCCATTTACGTGTCTATGGTTGCCTGTGTTTTGCCACCAATCTTGAACCCAGCCATAAATTTGACACACGAGCCAGACGGTGTGTATTTCTTGGATACCCCTCAGGGAAAAAAGGATACCTCTTATATGACCTAACCGACAGAAAGCTAGTGGTATCCCGAGACGCCGTGTTCCATGAAAACATATTTCTATATGCCTCCCAGCAAAATGAAGAAACCAACTCCATCCCGTTGCCTCAATCTATGCCTATAGATGTTGAAACACCAAATTTAACATACCTTGACGACCAACATATAGCAGAAATAGCCGACTTGCCTGAAAGTCCCAAAAACTGGTCAATCGATCAACCAACTTCACCTACTGGCCAACCGGTCCTTAGTTTATCCTCGACCAGTCCATCAGAAACTCCTACCAATCGAGCTCTCGATCGACTGGTCCTTTCTTCTCCTTCAACCGATCAGGCTGGCCCTCTAGATGACCAGTTAGAACAATCCCAAGTAGTACAAAATGACCAACTTCGACGATCAACTAGATCCATTCAATCCCCACTTCGCCTGCAAGATTACTATGTCAATCATGCTCTGCCTACTCAAGCCGAGTCTCTTCAGGCCAAATCCAGCACTCGACATCCTATATCACGGTATGTATCATATGGCAACCTTTCTTCTATTCATCGTGCTTTTACATACAACATTTCTCATATCATTGAGCCAACAACATATGAGGCAACATGTCAGGATCCCAAATGGGTAGTTGCTATGAATGATGAAATTCGTGCCTTGGAAGAAAACAATACTTGGTCACTTGTCCGGCTTCCTCCAGGTCATCATCCTATTGGTTGTAAGTGGGTATTCAAGGTTAAATTTAATTCTGACGGTACAGTTGAACGATACAAAGCACGATTGGTGGTAAAGGGATTTACACAACGAGAAGGGATTGATTATACTGAAACTTTCGCTCTAGTTGCAAAGTTAACAACAGTCAGATGCTTACTTGCTATTGCCTCTATTCGAAATTGGATGCTTCATCAGATGGATGTACATAATGCCTTTCTTCATGGTGATCTTGGTGAAGAAGTCTATATGACTCCCCACCTGGATTTCGTCGACAGGGGGAGACACCACTTGTATGTCGACTTCATAAATCTTTATATGGATTGAAACAAGCATCTCGTTCTTGGTTTCAAAAATTTGTATCTGCTGTTATTCAGTTTGGGTTCAAACAGTCACATGCAGATTACTCACTCTTTACGAAGGTCAGTAGTGATTCATTTACAGCTATTTTGTTATATGTGGATGATATGATTGTCACAGGAAATGATCAAGGAGCAATTTCTACAACGAAAACGTTCCTTGCATCTCAATTCAAGTTGAAGGACCTTGGCACATTAAAATACTTTCTTGGGGTAGAAATTGCTCACTCGAGATCAGGGATTTCAATAGATCAAAGGAAGTATACTCTTGACATTCTTCAAGAGGCCGGGTTACTTGGAGCAAAACCTGCAGCATTTCCCATGGAGCAGTCATTAAAATTTAAACTGACAGATGGACAGTTGTTGAAAGATCCCACGTATTATCGACGATTGGTAGGGAAGCTCATTTACCTCACCATTACTAGACCGGAAATCTCATATACAGTCAATACACTCAGTCAGTTCATGCAGGCACCTAGACAATCCCATCTTGATGCAGTTCACCGATTGCTTCGATACTTGAAAGGGGCACCGGGACGAGGATTATATTTCTCATCAAAAGGAAAATTGCAGCTTGCAGGATTTTGTGATGCAGATTGGGCTGGAGATATTACTACACGACGGTCGGTTACGGGATATTGTGTATTTCTGGGAAAAGCGCTTATATCATGGAAAAGTAAGAAGCAAACGACCGTGTCCAAATCTTCAGCAGAAGCAGAGTATAGGGCAATGGTTTCTATTACTTGTGAGCTTACATGGTTGAGACAATTGTTGACAGACTTATGCGTAGATCACCCACAAGCAGCAATCTTATACTGTGATAATCAAGCAGCAATGCATATTGCTGCTAATCCAGTATATCACGAAAGGATAAAGCACATTGAAATAGATTGTCATATTGTTCGTGAACAAATTGTTAAGGGAGAGATCAAGACTACCTATGTTCCAAGCAACAATCAGATTGCATATTTATTTACTAAGGCACTAGGCAAGGAGGCATTTCATAATTTCACTCACAAGTTAGGCACTTTTGACATACATGCTTCAACTTGAGGGGGAGTATTAACAAATATTTATTTACCTTATTGATACTTATTCTTTACCGTGTTGGTAGGGTTGTATTTGTAGTAGGATACCATCTGTGTAATATTTCTATTTTAGGTAGAATTCCTTTTCTTTGTACAGAAGCAAATCGTCATGCTAGGGTTAGTATATATGGCTTGCAATCTTCTTCATTATTCCAGTGAGTAATTTTCTCTGCACATATTTTCTCTCATAAATTTTATAGAATTGTCCTACATCATTCTCTTCCACTTGAAAAAAAGAAAAGAAAGTTAATCAATCGGGAAAAAATTACTTAAAAATTTATGTCAATACCGATATTGACTTTAGGTGTTCTATAAACGTCTTTATATTCTTCAGTTGCATTTTTTAAAATCAACTTTTTCCTTACCATGCTTATCATATTTTCTTCACGGACAATTATTATGTGACATTCTTTCAGAAAAGAAGCATGATTTGATTTCTGTTCCTTTAGTCCGCTCTTGTAAACCCTGTAATGGCATGGGTTCGTGATGGTCGCGATTCGTGTGCCTTGTGCCTAGCCCATCAAGCCTTGGTCCCACCTGTTGTTGTCATTGGTGATCAACGATGAGCCGACATCTCTCCTCTAGGCCTGGGTCGAAGTTCGGCCATTGTCTAGGGTGCAGGTTGATGTCGGCCGAGTAAAAGTTAGTGTCTCCTTTGCCATTACCGAAATCTAGATCGTCTTCTTTCTACCAACATCTTGCCGTTGGGTTGTACCTCCAGGGCTCGCAATTATTCCAAACGGTCAACATAGTCAGCATCTGTGTGATGTTGTGAATAGTCTCACACTTGCCCGGTTGTTCTATCATGGGTTTGCAGTTCTTTTCAAGGGCCATCGTAGTCAGCATCTGTAAGCTATTGCGAAAACTCTCATCGATCCCTTTTAGTCGTCGTTTAATTTTTTCAAACCTCTGTTCATTGTTGGCGGTTCATTGCCATTAGGATCATATTCAACAATCAAATTGAGATAATTTCCTTGCTCTGATACTAATTTGGTATGGAAGCATCATGAATTCTTGTAATTAAGAATTGTAATTAAAGAACTATATTGAAATAATATTGCTTTTATTGATTTGTAATTGTCTGTGTTGAAAGTGTATATCTCTATATCTATAAGCAAGGTTATTCCCTACTCCTAATACTACTAATTGAATCTATAGTCCTAATCAAATAAAAGATACTATACAAGAAAACTAGAAAAGATAAACATAGGGTCTGTTTGAGCCATTTTTAGTATATAATGCATTTTGTAATATTAGATTGATGAAGAATATATGGTTAAAAATGAAGGCAAAATTTTTGGATTGCGTATAATATTATTTTTATTGAAGAATGTGTAGTTGAAAAGAAGAAAGAGAAAAATGCATTTTGAAAAAAATGATAATCAAACAAGGCATAATTGAAAAGATAAATTTCTAGAAAGAAACACAGTTGTAGTAGGAAACTATTAATTATAGTTGTGATTTACTACATCAATAAAGGTTGTGTGTCTAGCCATGATTAGGCTCTAACAAGACCAACATTCAAGAATTGTCACTTACTTGATTTCCAGTTTCCCTAACTTGAATCATTCTCAATCATTGTAACTTTCCATCGTGTGATATAGCTCTTTTTACCCACAATATACATCTTCAGAATTTTAGATCACACATGGTAACACCCCATCCAATTTCACATGAATAGGTAAGATAGTGTCATGAATAGTTAAAAAAAATAACATTCTTACTATAAGTGTCTTAACACCTTCATCAGACATATTAAGAGCAGCACATTGAGAAAAATTAAAAAATAGCAGATGAAGATTGCTAGATTTGAAGAAGAGAGGTCTTATATGTCATAATCTAGGTGGAGCAATACTAAGAAGGGTCGTCGAAGAATATGCAACTAAAGCAAGAGAGGTTAATGGTCAAAGTATACCAATTTGAAAATTCAAGGACAGTTTATCTCAGATAGAAACTTTAGGGACTAAATTTTAACCAAACAGAAAGATTGGAGACCGAATTTAAATTTTTAGAAAGTTTAGGCACTAACATGCAGGATTCTAAGACCTAAGAGATCAACATGTACAATTGAAAAACTTCATGGGCGGATCTTGCAATAATTTCCCCTTGGGATTAAAAGGAGGCCCAATCTACTCCCTTCCCACACACAACGTGCACCAAAGACACTAGAAACGAATTAACAAAAATCAATGGAGCTGCTGGACCATAGAAGAGATGTCCCTTGAGCTTGTACGCACAAAATAAGATGCTTCATAGACTGGTCACTAGAAAGAGAGTCGTACAACATTACAGAGGCCTTACGTACAAGCAAGGAGGGGACACAAGGTTGCCGGAGCATGAGGTACTGGTAGATTGGTTGAGTTATGAATTTGATTTCTAGGGTTTGGAATTTGATACCCAAATTTGTAGATCTTCAATTTTTAAAAGCCTAATTTTCAAGGGTGGTAAAGGGTCGTCAGAGAGAGAGAGAGAGAGAGAGAGAGAGAGAGAGAGAGAGGAGAGAGACATGTTTCAACCAAAGTTTTAGAGATATTTGTCAAAATTAAATTTCGGGTTTGGAATTTAGGAATCAATTTGAAACCCTAATCTTATAAGCCTAAATTTTTATTCATCGACAATCAACACTATTTTTAATAGTATAATCCAATAAAGACTATTCCTAAGTATAGAAGGAGATCGAACAAAAACAAAACAGTAATAATCTTACCACATTATCAATTTCTAATTAAACTAGAATATAAAAGTAAATTAAAATAAGTTAAAATAGATTTCTATTTATTGTTGGACTTATATTCCAATAAAAAAGATAGCATAGACTACTGCACAAGCATGGTTCGGACATTGAACTATTATTAACATTCATCAACTAAATTAAATCGATCAGTTAAAGATGCAAAGATGCAGACTTTCATGCAAGCAAATTTAGACCACTAGACTCTGATATTTACTTTACCTCAGTGTAAGCCATATCATGAATTGAAAAAACACAATATGCTATGATGGATGACATCAAGGGCCAATTCTTGATTAGGCTTTCTTTGTAACTTCCTTCCTTCAAGTTCGCTTCATCACTTGACCCTGGAGATGCAGACTCCAGAGCATCGTATGAAACTTGAGATGATATCTTCTTTGACTTGTGTGTGTGCAAAGTTTCCTGCATTTCTTGGAACTTAGACCAAACATTCATGTACAATTAAGAGCAAAAAGGAATTTGAAAAAAAAGATGGAGATAATGTCAATATTAGAAATTGGGAACACAAACTTTAGAACCAAAAATTGCATGAATATTTTGTAGTTTTCGGGAATTCACCACAATTGTGAACAAGTTGAAATAGCTAGCATCAACATGTAAGTTGTATTACCCTTCTCTATGCCCTAGTGAACATCATATGTTAATATATGTGGATATGTAGTGTCATCGTCTTAATCTGGAAGTATGTATAGTTCTAGACTGCATTGGATATTCAGTTAAGACTTCTTCATAAGATAAAAAAGTGTGCACATGGACATACTTGTGAAAAAGAACTTGACTACAAACATAGGCTAAAAATGGGAAAAAAAACATGTAAAATGAATATGATATCATATGTCGAATTGAATGACACGTCTTAAATGGACACTGACAGAGCAAGGTTAGGAAACATACAGGGATCCAAAAACAAGCAATAGCCACAATCAATGCAAAGAGTGATATTATCAAGCAGGGTAAAAAGTATGGGAATCTGCAGAAAATGTTCATGTGTTAGATATAAGAATTCCAGAAAATGAAGACTATTATCCAAAAAGATGATGCAAGGAGAAAAACTACCTTCCAAATAGAGAATCCGTTGAAAATACAGCAGGAAATTTCTCTGCAGGCTAAGTACAAATGGCAAAAAGAAAAGGAAAAAGCCACAAGTTAAATGAAAAGTAGAAAGTTACACAAAGGTCTTACTTTGCAATCAAAGAGATGATTAACTCCTAATTTTTAGGATGACTATCCCTACATTAAAACATGTTTCCAGAGTACTCCTGAGTAATGTTTGTTATATGAGAATTGACAACAATAGGCAAGATTTACAAAGAAAATGAAGTTGTAAAATCTTGTTTGTTGTCTAATGCAATGCTGTCTAATACCGTGTATCAAACGTGGACCTAAAGTCCTAGAAAGTATATACTCCTTTTTTCCCTTTTATATGTTCAGTATATCTTATATTTTCGTGCCTCTTCTATTTATGTATTGCTAGTTTAATGAGCTCCAGTTTTTTTTAACCTTAATATGAAAGATAAAAAGAAATGGAACAAAACTGATGATGACCACTTGTAACAATGCAAATCTGGAGCAGAATTAGCCCGTTTGATCTCCATTATCTTAAAACTCATTTTTTCCAAAACTCATTTCAACCACACATTTTCACAATAAAATTTGCACGTAAATTCAAAACTTTTTTCTACTTTATAAATAAACATAATCCAAAAATTCACTATTACAAAACTTATTTTCAACAAAAATTGGGGCTCAAACATGGGTTAATAATGACAACTGGCAATGTTGCAAATTTGGTTATCTGGATTTGTTGTTCCTAAAATTACCAATAATATTGATCATATCTGGAGTTTAATGTAATTTTCAGGTACATATAATAAGTACCTGAGCAAGAAATCCTCCTAAAGCTGGCCCTATGACTAATCCCGCACCCCATGCTGTACCAACCTGAAATAAGGAAATTAAATTCTCAGAAGCCGCTAAGTGACATAACCTAGAAAATATATATATTGAAAGATAAAGGTGATTTTCTAACTGTATTCTAAACTGGGGTGGTTGGAAGTGTCAATGGGTTGTCGATGAGCATAAACTAATTGATATTTCCTTGTATATAATTATATCATTCCTAGCATAGGAGATTTGATTGTACATACCTTATTTAGAGGCTGTAATTAAGGAAGTATTCTGTTATTTAATGGGAAGAACCTCGATTGAGAAGCATTCAAACCAATTAACTGGAAAGTTAACATTTCGAGGCAAATAAAAAGGATTAAAGAAGGGGGAAAATATTTTATAATCTACTTTTTTTGAAGGGAGAGGAGCTTCCGAAAGGAATTGGAGGCATTGCAAATATAACTTCTAGAATTGGTTCAAAGATGCACTTTAGCACAAAGATGAAAGTACTAACAATTTGCCATATCACGTTTGCTGACCTTACCCTTATTAACATGCTTTATTGGGAAGATTTATTAACAATAATCATTGAATCTACCTAAAATGCATAATGTTTACTTGTGAACTCTTAGAAGCAAATTGACATACAATGCTGATTCTGATCTTATTTTAATCAAAATAGGTGATTCTTTTGTATCACATATCAAAATGAGAAGTTTGACAAAACTCAAGAATTTTTATCTGCTTTTTATCGTATAAGCTTAACCATAGATTGAAAGGATGATGGCATAACAAAATCTCTGATATTGACTGAGAAAGGTGTATTTGGGCCTAAGTCTCAGGATACTTAGCAGAGCAACAGAGAGAAATGAAAACTAATATGAAGTGGAAAATAAGTAGAGGTAATCGTGATAAAAAGTTTCCATAATAATTAATGCGGAGTACAAGGATGACGTGCCACTAAGATAATGGGGCTAATGGTAGAGAATCAGAAACTGATTACGGAACGAAATCCAATTATCTTTTGCAAATATAACCCCAGCAATAAGTGAAGTAAACAAGGGGTGAGAATTGTGCTTAGTTTGCAGGAGACTCAGTATGTCAGTGAGGTGCATCACGATTATTTTTCAAGAATATATTTCAATGGATAAGTTCCAAGGTTGGGATAAGAATTTGTTTTTTGTGAGAAATAATGCAAAAACTTTTGGGCTAGGAATATAAATAACCTAACCAATGATATTACAGACGCATGAAATATCAGAGTCCCATGTGCTTGAGATAACTTTAGTTGTACAAAGACTAGGGGAGAGTGATAGCTTAAGATGGCAGTCCAAATAAGAGGTATGATGAGGAAAGGGACCTAAACAAACTGGTTTATGAAATAAAAAGGGAAGGGTATTATTTACAAATTGATCGACTAAGGATAGCTAGATGATGATTATACAGCCATGACATATATATTGACATGGCATGTGGTATTATTCAGTTAGAATGAATAGCTTGTAGCAATACAAGAGGGGATTGAAAAGATAGGCAATTATGCCTTTATCACTGGTTGAGTCGGAGCTTTTTAAAATTCAGAAAGCCATCTACTCTAGATTTCTAATCCACACAATTTTGAGGGAAAGAGGTAGATAAATAGCTTTTTGCATACCTCCAGCCTAGTTGCGTTAGTTAGTCTCTTCATAATAGCAGAATTCTTTTCAATTATCAAACAGAGTAAAGTATGAAAGTTAATAATTACTACAACAAAAATGCTTACAGCTGACATTGCAAGAGCTTGGTATTCTTCTCTGACTATTTCAGTTGCATATGCCTGATATAGAGAAAAGCAAAAAGTTTTATGTGCCAATCCGAAAAAACAAAAGAGTTTTTACAACTGCTAACTAAGTTACTACCAATGAAATATAGTTTGCAGGGATTGCACTACACTTTTCATACTCAACATGCTTACAAAATGATTACATAAGAAAAAGAATACCTTTATTGGTCCTAGTACACCATTCAAACTTCCAAGAAGGAACCTCATGGAAATGGCCATCCATAAGTTTGTACTAAGCCCAAACAGAGTGTTGAAAACAACTCTAAAAGTGAACTCTCAGATTATTAGAACAAAAGCGATAGCCTAATAAGTCACGTGACATTCGAAATAAACATATTTAAAAGCCAATGACAAAGAAAGTGATCACTGACACTGAGGCAGTGCCAATAATTATCACAGGTTTCCGACCAAATCTATCGGCAATGTTTCCCCACATAATAGATGTCAAAGCTCTTCCAAGCATATAAGAGGCCCCTTCATAAAACGAAGACATTTTTGAGCGTCAGAAAAATTGATTAGTCACACATCTATATCACAGAAATTGAGAATGAAAAAGACTACCTATAAAACCAGCATAGAAACCAATATCCTCTTCACGTTTTGCAATGCGAAAATCCCTTATCTGAAGCACACAAAGTTTAGACTGTAATATCAATGAAAATAAACAAACAAACATAGAAACATACATATGAATATTCTCTTCATACTTTGTCCAAATTATTACGTTAGTAATATTTCCTGTTAAACAAAATTAACTAGATGAATGATTTAACATTCTTGATTGGGATTGGTATGTAGAGTTTAGAGGCCAAATGAAACAAAAATATTTTTACAAGCCACACGCACACATCATACTTTCTCTTTTGCACACTTTCTTTGCACTCTTTCACTTACACACTCAAGTGCTCTCTACTATGTAATGAGCGCACACACACACACACATATATATAGACATTGGATTCTTCTACATAAAGGTTGATGATTCTAGATAATTTCATAAATTAATTATAAAGAATTCTCATGGACTCTAGAATAGTGGTGGTGTATAGATTCTTCTAGATTTCTCTAGTTGGTTGCATAAGGAAAAATCTAGAAAATTGGTAATGATTCTTCAATTCTCCCCTTCAGCATCAACTTTTCATTTTGACTCTTTTCTTTTTCTTCACGTCCAGCTTTGCCTCGACCAATTTTGAAGTGCTCGATTTTTCATTCAATGTCCGCTCCTTTAAATATATTTGGCTCTTCCATGCTTTCATCTTCATCAATTTTGATACTCAATTTCTCACTTTTACTCAATTTCCTTATTTGTGGTTGTAAAGTTGTACGTACCTCAATATCTTGTTGACTCTGTTGATCCTCCGTTAGAGTTTTCTCGTCCACGTCATTTTGCCAATAATTTTGTGTCGCTCTTACAAGTTC
>CAIGRO010167524.1:0-17055 GCA_903798355.1 Fraxinus baroniana
TGGAATTTTTTTTCCAACTTCCATAGACAAAATGACTTATCAAACGGGTCTTATTGTTTATTTCTATTTTCTATGAATTCTTAAAAAAATATATATAATTCAGCAACTGTAGCACCTAATTCTGGCAGTTGTAGTTAAAACTTAAAAAGAAATTGAAATGTTCCATCAACTTTCCATTCGAATTCAAAATTCAAATTTGTAGAAACATGTATATTTTTTGACTATAAATATGATGGTAAAATTTTGAGTTTGATATTAATTTAATTCAACAATATTATTAGTATAAATTTCACATAATTTATATAGTTAATTTTTTTTTTGAATTTTACAACTTAAAAAGAAAAAAAAGCGATCTGGCTCGGTAAGACCCGAGCCGAAAGCTCGAGCCAAGCCTTGATTTTTTGGCCGAGCAAAAGGCTAGAAAAACTCGGGCCATTTTTACTCTAGTCGGGACCTTCGGCTCAACTCATTTACATCCCTACCTGAGACTATCTTCTCTGTTGTACCTCTAACGTGAAAATTATTAACTGGTTTTTATGAAAATAACTTGAATAAAAAGAGGGAAGGCCAGAAAATTATTATGGAAAAAATGATCCTCATACTTAGCACGCTTTTAGAGTATTTGTAAATGTTTAGTATCATGTAACTGCTGAGCAGTTATCGTCCACGCATCTTCTCATCAGATGGTTCTCATCCACGTATTGAGTGGTCAAATTCTACACACTAAACGGTTGATGGGATCCATGATCATCGTCAGACGGTCATCAATCAATTAAGGAATGATCAATTGGTTGGGAGTCATGGTAGTTGATTGATCATCATGGTAGTCGGTCTAGTATAGCAGTAGTCGAGATAGCATAGTGATAGTCGGTGGCATAGTGGTAGTTGATCTACCATAAGTAGCACCATACCTTGAGCTGTGTCAGGATAAACATTACTTGGTAGTTTCAATTGTGTAAGTGCTAACAAATTTTCTCATGGTAGTCATTGATAAGTGTATTTTATACGCTTATTTAGAACGTTAAAACATTGATGTTTGTTGATATTTGGATTGGAATATGGCTTAATTCGTTGTTTATTTTGTGTTTTAGATTTACAACGATGAATACAAGCAGCAAGAAAATGGCTTAATTGAAGCAAAAATAGGATTTGGGGATTAAAATGAAATAATCAAAAGTTGGCTTGGAATGAGGAATGAAGATTCGAAAATGGAAAGACTCAATTGGACAAGAAAAGAAGCGAAGGGATTGAAAAGAATTGAAGAAAAACGAAAAAATAAAAAATAAAAATTTGAGAAAGTTCAGGGGCCATTGCAAACTTGGCCCCAGAAAAAGTTCACGAAGGCCCCAAAAGATTTTGAAGAATTAAGGTTTCATTTTTTTCTCAAGTTTCTTAGTCTCAGATGATGTCTTTTCTTATTCTTTTATGTAATTTTCATATAACAATGTTAGGCTAGATATTTTTATGTATTGGACGGATGACATGACCTATTGACTTTTAGTTTTTAATTCAAAACTAATCGTTTTTTTTTTGTTAATTCTCGTGTTTATGATTTCATATGCATTAATTATGCTTGTTTCAATGTTTGTGCACCATTGAGACATATAAGTTGCTTATTTGTAGTGTTGAAAAATTTATAATACGTAGAACACTGCATATCTAACACACAGACAATAGATATTATGAATAATACTTACGGTGTATGCAATCACGTGTGATAATCCTATTATTAAATGCATGTTTTTCCTATGAATTTGGACTAGAAATAGAATCGGGACGTGTTAAACATATGTTTGATATATTTTGGAAAAAAAATATTGAACATTATCGGATTATTGATCGTCACAAACACGTTAATCACATTAATTAACATAAATTGAGAATTGAAACTAGACGTCAATAGGTGGAGTCGGATATCCAATACATTCGTTTCGTTATTTGATAAAGAAAATCACTTTTTCATTGCTTTAGTAGTTTAATTAATATAACAACAACAAACAATCTCTTTTGTGTTATAAAGATCAGATTTGATGGTAACTAATACATTAAAATTGAATGTTATTTCTCCTGTGATGATATTCATAACTCACTACGTATTAATTGTCAACGATCCCGTACACTTACGGGGATATACCGAACAATAATCTTATCAAAATGCACTTAAACAAGGTCCTGAGACAATATAATCATCAAATTAGAACACAATGTTCCTAGGTTAAATTTCTTCCTATGACTTCTAGGAAGGATATGGTGTAAATAATGGCATTTTTCAATGTTGCTGGCTGTCTGCTACAATTTCTGAATGGTGCTGACCAGATCCGATTTTGGGCCTAGGCAAACGAGGCCGGTGCCTCAGGCCCAATTTAAAAGGGGGCCTCTTTTTTTTTTTTTTTTAATTAAATGGAAAAAATCAAATTTAATAACCAATCCTTCTCCGTCTACACTCCGTGAGTGCGTGTGAGCGAGAGAGAGAAAGGAAAAAGCTAGTTGTACGTTTGCCCTCACATTAAATTTGATAGGATGACATGGTTGCTGAAATTTTTCAAATTAAACCGCCACATTTTATTGACCAAAACCCTGGACCTTTGAATGGGTAGAACCGGCCCAATTCAAGCTCCGCCAAAACTCATTTACTGTTCCCTCACCTTTCCTTTTCTATTCACTCACCTTTCCTTTTCATATGAGATTTGCAGCCCCACAAAACTGTTCCCTCACCTTTTCTTTCTGTTCCCGCACCTTTCCTTTTCATTTGAGATTTGCAGCCCCACATTTGCAACCCCACAAAACTTTCTAATCGGCGTTGAAGTAACACGATTACTTTTCGATTTTTGCTGAACCCGAACTTATAATGTCGAACAAAGGTATTTTTGCAGAACCCGAACACGATTCCTTGGAGAATATTAATCTATGCATTTAGTTGGTTTGGCTCGAAAAATATATTATTAGCTTGGACACTACTAATCTATGCATTTAGTTGCAATATTTTTTGTATAAATCGAAGAGTACGTTATATGCGAAAATTGATAGAATAATGGCATATAAAAGTTGTCAATAAGTTGTGTACATAATGAATAGTCTGTGATATGAATGAATGGTTTCAGATAATATTTTCTTTGCTATCTTGTTTTGTTGCAGAGAAACAAATTGTGCCCGACTGTGGTGATGAGAATTTGATAGAATTCGAAAATGACAACGTGATGGACACTTTGAACATATTGGATGATGATATATCAGGAGTGGATGGTGTGATTGTCCCTCAAGTTGGGATGAAGTTCAAGGATGAAAATGAAATGTTTGATTTCTATAAAAGATATGCCTACGCTGTAGGTTTTTCAGTTTGAAAACGAAATTCAAAAAAGGATGACAATGGGGGTAATGAGATATATTACATTAACATGTAGTCGTGAAGGTCACAAAACAAGTAATACAAGTTCTTTGAAGCCCCAACCAACCATTTAGACAGGATGAAAGGTCAGGTTGACTGCGTTATGTGATATGTGTGGAATTTGGAGAATTAACACTGTCCATCTTGAACATAATCATAAAACAAGTCCTTCAAAATCGAGGATGTATAGATGTAATCGAGAACTGAGTGCGCATGTCAAACGACGACTTGAAGTGAACGATATGGCGGGCATTCCTTTACACAAAAGTTATAACTCTGCAGTCGTTGAAGCGAGTGGATATGAAAATATGACTTGTTTGGAAAAGGATTGTCGAAATTATGTTGAATAAGTGAGACGATCAATACAATCCTACTTTTCGAATATGCAAGCAAGATGCTCGGGGTTTTACTTTAGTATGGATTTGGATGAAGAGTCGTGGCTGAAGAATGTTTTTTGGACAGATAATAGGTGTAGGCAAGCATATAAGGAGTTTGGCGATGTCACATTTGATACAACCTATCTCACAAACAAGTATGACATGCCGTTTGCCCCTTTTGTTGGAGTGAGTCATCATGGACAATCAACATTGCTTGGTTGTGGTTGCTATTGAACGAAAACATAAATACATTTGTATGGCTTTTTAGGACGTGGCTGCAGTGTATGCATGATAAACCCCCAAATAAAATCATTACTGATCAAGATAGAGCTATGCAAAATGCAATCGAGATTCTGTTCCCGAATACAAAACATCGATGGTGTTTATGGCACATTATGAAGAAGTTGCTTGAGAAGTTTGGATACCATGTTGATAAGGGTTCTATATTTTCTGCTATCCATGTGTTGGTATATGATTCTCAAAGTGTTGAAGATTTTCAACATGGTTGGGAAGCTATGATAGAAACCTACAACTTGCATGAGAATGAATGGTTGTCTGGACTGTATGATCAAAGAGTTCGATGGGTTCCTTGTTATTTGAAAACTACTTTTTGGGCAGGAATGTCAGCAACCCAACATAGTGAGAGTAAGAATGCATTCTTTGATGGGTTAAAATAATTTGTTGAACAGTATGAGCGAGCATTAAAAAATAAGATTGAGAAGGAGTTTCAGGCCGATTTCAAATCTTATTCGCAGATGTTACCATGTGCAATAATTTATGAAATAGAGAAACAGTTTCAAGCCGTTTACACAATTTCCAAATTCAGGGAAGTGCAGGAAGAGATTATCAGGAAGGTTTACTGTGACCTAATTTCTGTATCTGAAGGATGTTCAGGGACTGTTTATGAGGTACGGGAGGATGTGATGTGTCACGATCGACGGAAAAAGAAAATATTTTTCGTCACATATCGAAGTGACAATTGTGACTTCACTTGCAGCTGCTATCTATTTGAATTTCATGGCATAATTTATAGACATGCATTTTCAGTCATGATCCGTAACGACGTGACGTCCGTGCCAGACAAGTGTATATTACAAAGATGGAGAAGGGATGTGCGTAGAGCCCACACGCAGGTTGCAGTCAACTACGATGGTTTGATTACCACTCTGGGACAGTTGAATTATGACAAAGTACGTCAATCCTTTAGTATACTAGCAGACATGGTTGCAGATGATGACGATCAAACCCAAGCATTAATGGAGTGGATTGAACATAGAAAACAAACGATGACGGCGATGAGAACGAGTTGTGGAAGTAATGTCATGTCCCATCATTCCGTTCAGTTAGAAAATAACGTTAGGAGCTCACAAATTAGTAGTCGTGGAAGTATAAGAGATCCACAATGTTCTACAAGAAAGGGCGCGCCTATGAAACTACGACATGAGAGCCCAATGGAATCGAGTTCGAAGAAAGGGAAGGTTTGTGGCTTTCATTTATTTTTTCCCAATTATGGTAATCTAAAATTATACATTTCTTATACTTGTCAATGACATAGGGAAAGTCGATGTCAGCTACAGAAAGGAGACCACGGGCAAGTTGAAGTAACCTCGGCAGGGTGCCCCTGCCATCTCCGCAAACGTACTACCACAATATCACATTCCGGCACCATCATCATATCCACATTTCCCAATGGTTTGTATAATTTGTTTATCGTGTCATACTTTGTTTACAATTATTATACATTTGGTTACTCAAATTTATTCCACCTAGGTTCACGATGGACGTTATACATTTACACAACTAGTGCAATATCCAAACTTCATCCCACCATCGTCAACAAATGTTGCAGTCACTTCTCAAGGTAATGCAATAATTAAATCGATAATCGAGAATGTCGTGAATTTCTTGTTGTTCGATTATTAACGTTCATATTTGGCAGGGGTGACCACGTTGCCGAATTTGTGTTCACTTGTACCAGAGGAAAATCGCACAAACATCTAAAAGTGTTCTTGACAAAATTATTGACTTCATGACAATGTTGATTGCTGGATTTGGGCGTACAACCATGTTGTGGGAGATAAAGAAGCTTAGGTCTTATTTTTGGTCTTAAGGTGGTTATGGTGTCACGTGTTTCTCTCCTGGCTCTCTTTGGTAGATATTTTGATATTATGGTAGATGAAATGATTTTAAATTTACGAACAGTGAAAATTTTTGTATTACATCAACTTACTGAATTGATATTTTGAAATTATGGATTTAATATTTATCATTTATTTCCAGTTGCAACTTTTTGTTGTCATATATTTGTACACGAGCATATCTTGGGCTTTATCGTGACATGGTTTGCTCGACTCAGCTAGGGAAATATTCGACAGGTTTGTTGGCAGATTTCTTGGGCTTTATCGTGACATGGTTTACAATGGCTTGGGTCGTAATTATGTGATGACTGTGGGAATAATTTTAGCTTGTGCCCAAGATATTGCATCAGTTGAGGGTTGTTGGAATGCCCTTCTTGCAGGACAAATCACAAAAGGAGCAGGTTGATGAGGCCTAGCGTTTATAAGAGAGATCAAAGATCTCTGGTTAATCGCAAAAGGAGCAGCCTAATTTTTTTTTTACCACATTGACAACTTTTTTACATTCCTACATAGTTAGCACTGTAAAAGTGCAAAGTCTTCAAAGTACAATATTTTTACATTCCTACATAGTTAGCACTATAAAAGTGCAAAGTCTTCAAAAGTTACATAACAAGAACCGCAAAGACATAATACTCAAGCTGGGCCCTTCCTTTTGTTATTGACTTCCACACTTGCTTGATTCTTGCCGATTGTCACGTTCACAGAAATTTTAAATTCTTGTTCATCGTTTAAATGAAGCCTCGATTCGAACATACTTGTTACAACTGCAATTGATTCGTTCGTTGTAGCATTAGTTGACGTCACATTCGCTGTACTTGATTCACCTTCTCCAACTTATTCCCAAAACCCGCATTTCCCACCTCAATAGTTGAACAACTTGCCCTTGTTCTGAGTTTCCTTCTCTACCTTGAAACACTTTACGAACGTACGTTTACACCACGGGCATAAGCAGCCCCTTACACCTACAACTATGACACACTTCCTTATTCTTTCCTGCCATTCTGAGAAGTGAACAAACCACATTCATCTGAAATGTTAGAAATTGCTTCACAAAGGATTTTCTCATCAACATCCAACAACATGTTTTAGAATTTCCATGGTCAAATGAAATAAACTCATTTGCAGCATTAAAAAAAAAATTCCACAAGAACATAAATAACTTCAAGGCCAAAAATTTGGAAATTGTACTTTTATTTTCGTCAAATTCAGTCCTTATAAATAAGTATTCCTGTTTACCCGTTCAATTTAAGCGAATGGATAGTCTACTCCGTTTCATCTCAGCCTTCAACCGGGATCGATTATTCGATTCTTCAGCAGTCGAAAATCGGGATCGATTATTCGATTCTTCAGCAGCCTTCAGCAGGGATCAGGACAGAAAATGTTCAAGGTAAAAGTTGGAGTACCATGTTATTATTGTCGGAGTTATTACAACCCGTTAAACCCCATTGACACGTCAAAATTTCGAAAACATAAAACTTACAGAAACTAGGCTGCAGATGTCGTCGAAAATGACTTCGTCGGAGATGAAAATAAAGTTGCGCCTGACTGGTTGTGGAAGAAAGGATTCGCCTGAGCAAGGTCTCAGTGCGTCTGAATTTGGGGGAAACAGATCTTACATTGACTAGGGCAATGAATTGAATGGGCCAGGTTTCAAAATATGACCCATTTCTCAATGGTTTGCAAGTTTGTCCGTTTCAAATTTTTTAAGGAAAGGCCACGTCATCCTGTGAAAGCCTGTGTCAAATGCGCTGTACACGTAGCTCACTACATATTAATTGTCAATGATCCAGTACACTTGCGGGCATAGTTATTAAACCCGACCCAGTGATTGACCCGAAAAAATCATCGGGTCAACGGTTCACCGGTGGGTCATTGTTAGATTTTAATTTTAATTAAATTATATTTTGAAAATAAAAAGGAAACCATTTATTGAAATCTAATGAGCCCGTTTGGTAGAGATTAAAATCGGATTAAAATTGAAAAATTAACCGTTATTGTTGACTTTTATTAGACGAGTGAGACCCAATAACGACTATATTTTCAATTTTAATTGGATTTTAATCCCTACCAAATGTCGAAAGTGCACTACACTTATTTTTCAAAATATATTTTTTCCAAAGTCGGTTCGAATACTCGATGACCTTGCTTAACTTATAATCTACAATCCTGACTCTCATATATGATTTAATAACTCGATTTTTAGAGCGTGTTTGGTAGAGATTAAAATCGGATTAAAATTGAAAAATTAACCGTTATTGTTGACTTTTATTAGACGAGTGAGATCCAATAACGACTATATTTTCAATTTTAATTGAATTTTAATCGGTATCAAGCGGGCTCAATATATATATTTTGTTCACATTATATAACCAAGGACCATCAGTTGCTATAATGGTTGTGGAGGTGAAATATCTCATTGCAGTCCAAGGTTCAAGTCACAACTCCAGCAAATTTAACAAAAAAATTTTACTTCAATTTGGTAACTATCCGGTTCAAACATTGAACCGGATCTAGTTCCACTAAAAACCGTCCGGTTCGGACGGTTTGTTAGTGGTTTAACCAGTTTATGACAGGTTCACTTGCTTGCTTGAACAATTGATTCAACCGGATCGGACCAAGGTCCAATTCGGCGGTTCTTGGTCCGGTCCGATTTTAATAACTATGCTTGCGGGGATATACTGAATAGTTATCTTATCAAAATGCACTTAAACAAGGTCCTGAGACAATATAATCATCAAATTAGAACACAATGTTCCTAGGTTAAATTTCTTCCTATGACTTCTAGGAAGGATATGGTGTAAATAATGGCATTTTCCAATGTTGCTGGCTGTCTGCTACAATTTCTGAATGGTGCTGACCAGGCCCGATTTTAGGCCGAGGCAAACGAGGCCGGTGCCTCGGGCCCAATTTAAAAGGGGGCCTCAAAAATTTTTTTTAATTAAATGGAAAAAATCAAATTTAATGACCAATTCCTTCTCTTTCTACCCTCCGTGAGTGCGTGTGAGGGAGAGAGAGAAAAACTCGAAATCAACCGTACCTCAACTCGTCGGAGTGGCTGAGCAGCCCGAAACCGTCCGCCACTGTCCACAACACCATGCTCTCTCTCTTGTGTGTCCGTCCCCACCGTTATGTAACATGATTTCTACATTTATATGTATATATTTATGTTTCGAAATGCCTTATATATGATTAAAAGATGAATTTGAAATTTTTATACGATTTCATCAATCCATCAGCTATATCATTGTAAAGAGCTCGGAAGCAGCGAAATTAATTTAGGGATTCCTCATTCTTGTAATTAAATGTGTTTTCTGATTTAGAGATTTATCTAATACCTAATGTTTGGCGAGATTAATTCTGATTTAGAGATTTATGATTTATGAAATGGTTGCTGACTGATTTTGTGAACTGGATGAGCTACTTTTCAATTTTTATTTTTATTTTTGTTGATTTTTGAGTAAAAAATTGGTTCTTGAAGATAAGAAAGTCACATGTCCTAGTTTGGCTATTTGTTTATTCTAGGTTTGTTAAAGATCAGACTTGGTTGTGATAGCTTGAAGGCATAATCTTGGGATGTTGCGGAATTAAAAGGGAGGATGAATCTTTGTTTATCTGATTGTTGTGAATGATTGTGAATCTGATTGTTGTGAATAGGGTGTGATTCCATGTGGTTTAACCTTTTATTGATTAAAAATGGTAAATTCCGTAGCATAAAAAAGAGTGATGGTGTCGTGGTTAATGTGAACTTTTGATTTCAGGCTTGTAAAATGCGACGATGGAATAGAGTGTGATTTCATAATTTTCCTCGATTTTCTACTTTTCAAGTAAGCAGTAGCTTGCCCTAACTTGATATTGAATATATTGAAAATGTTTAAAACCTTGTCGGCTTATATAATTGTGGTCTGGTCGACTTATATGAATGTTCATTGTAGCATGTAGGATTTTATTAATGTTTTAACATCTAAAGAGTCCTTTTAAATGCTACATATACACTGCCCCTCCCCATGCCACTTTCTGCTTTTGGCAATATTAAAAATTTCAAAAGATAAGCAAATAATACGTATGGAACTAAGGATCATTAATCATTAAGATAGAAATTAGTATGTACATATTGCACAAGATATTTGGCTAAGCTTATTAGTAATTTTTATTGGAAATAAGAAATAATTTAACATATTCTAGTAAATTTGTAATAAAAGATTTAAACCGTCACATATCGCACAATCAACAACAGGGGGGATTGAATGTTGAAGCCATGAAGAGAAGCGGGAAAAGAAGCTAGCAAGGAAATTAGTAAAATCTTCTGGCCAGGTTTTTGAATTTCAAACCCTGATTTTCTAGATTTGGAATTAGGATGATGATTTTCAGGTTAAATGTTGTGGAAGTGATTTAGGGCATACTGCAATCATATTACTTTTGCTAAAACATTGTTTTCTTTTGCAATCATATTTTGGCGAAGTTGTTCAAGGCTTTAAGCATAGTGATGTAGAGGAACAAGTTGTGGTTTGTTTAATGGACGAGTTGCTTATTGTGCTATTGTTCTTGTTTTGGTTTAGTGTGATCTTATCTTTATTTTTCATTTCATTTCCCAGTATATAGTTGGCACATGTTTTGATGTTTTAAGTGAAATGGTCACCAAGCGTTGACTTGAGTGATGGAAGGATAACACAGTACATAGTTTTGTTATCATTGAGATACATTTCAAGTTCAGTTTTTAAGTAGTAATACTCGACAAAATTTAGTGACCATTGAGATACATTTTCAAGTTCAGTTATTAAGTAGTAACAATTTATTTTTCCTCAAATCGACCTCTATGAAAGAAGAAACTAAAAAAATGGAATGAAAAAAAGATGAAAAATCAAATTGATCTCAATTATTTGGGCACTAATTCGAATATTTTTGTACTTTTATTTAATTTTTCTCTATCAAATTCTTTCAATGTTCCTATTATTTCTCTTTCAATCTTTTTATGTGAAGCATGATATATGGTGAACTGATAATAGTTGATCCAAAAATCAAACATACTTTTCACCGTATGTAAAGAGAAATAAGAGAAACACAACAATAAAAAGACCAAAAATAGCAATAAGAAATGGTCAATGAACTGAACAATCATGTAATTCAAGTGAATGAATCAGTAGTTGCCAATAAAGGGGATATGCTAGTTGGGGATTTAACGACTCTACAAATCATTAAAAGTCAATTTAGCATCATATATATTTCATTTGGGCAACAAAACCTTCAATTGATAACTCATGTCATCCATTCATTTCAGAATGAACATCAGCAAAAAATTCTATTTTTCTTCAATTTATAGGTCTTTGATTTTCCTTTTCTTCTTTTTTTTTTCTTCAATTTCTTTGATTTCTTCTTTCACAGGTGTCGATTTGAGAGACTTAATAATTGGTTTTGAAAATATATTTCAATGGTCACTAAAATTTTTCAAGTATTGCCACTTAATAATTGAATTTTAAAATGTATATCAATAGCCATTGGACTTCTCTAGTGTTACTACTTCATAACTGAACTTAAAAATGTATCTCAATAATTACTGAACTATGCACCGTATTATCCATTCATCACTCAAGTGAACGCCGTTTGTTGAACCTAGTGGATTTTTCCTCTTAAGAGATGAATGGATGACACGGTGCATAGTTCAGTAATTATTGTGATATATTTTTAAGTTCAATTATGAAATAGAAACACTTGATGAAATTCAGTAATCATTGAGATTTATTTTAAAATTTAGTTATCGATCGCGCTACACTTACAGAAAATACATTCACAGAAGTTTTACATATGAGGTGGTAGGATAAGGCGTTTAAAAGGGAAAAAAAAGAAAAGAAAACGTTGAAGACCCGTTCCTTTACCGTTCAAAATCTCCAATCTCCGAAACCCTAGGAATCACCTCCTTCCCGACCTCCTTCTGGTGACGAACAGTGGCCTGTTCGTCGATCGCAATCTCCGCCCGAAGCTATCTTGGTTCCCATTTTCCTCGATTTGAAACCTTTCAAACAAAAAAAAAAGCAGGAGGAGACCCGTTCCTTCACCGATTAAAATCCCCAATAATTCCTCCGTCCGAAACCCTAGGAATCGCCTCCTTGTAGACCTGTGTCCGGCAACGTACAGTGGCCTGGGTTGTAAACCGTCTCATTCCGAAGCTATCTTGCTTTCCCTGTTCCTCGATTTGAAACCTTTCAAACCATGGATGCCCAAAGCAAGTAGACGACTATCATACTAATCTCCACATTGTGTCATCACCGGCAGCAAGTAGACGACTATCACACAATTGCTGATAGATAGGTTGATGTTTTAGACTTATGGTTCTACATTTAGTTATGCTATCATAATCGCGTTAATAAGGCCATTGCTGTAAATAATGCAATTAATTCATGGAGAAATATGAATCTTGACAGCTTTTGTTAATTATGCTAATCCTGACTTCATTATATTCATTAAATTAAAATAGGGAGCTACATATGCTCATTGTCGTTCTGGTGTTGATGTTTACAATAGATAAAATGGGTGAAGTCGACTATGAAAATTGTGGCAGTGACAAAATAAATTTATGCCAATTTTCTTAATACCTGTAGTAATAACATTTGATCGTTGTTGTTACTTCCCGTCTAGGATGAGAGGTAGAAATGTTGGTGTTTGTCACGGATGTAGAAGCACGGAGCAATTCTTTATGGATTGCCCGATGAAAAGGCAATGCCCAGGGTGTGCACATTGCATAAATGTTTTGAGGTTGAAAGGGAGACTGAGAACAAAGGGCGATTATTCAAAACGTGCAGTAAAAATCGTGGTTATTTTGATTGGGTTATGAATAAAGAATCAAGAGGTGAATCGAGTACCGTGATTGAAGCGATGAATTCTACGACAATCAAGGAAGTTGAAGATTTGCCGACAATGTTCAACAGCGTAGCTCTAATAGCCGAAAAACGAGACATCGAGATTTCGTTGAACGTCACATTTCGTAAGGGGAAATGAAGCACAGAAGTGAATGGTAAAGGCAAGGGCATTGCTTGATCACCATTTACACGTTGAATGGAGATTGTTCAAATGGAGATTGTTCAAATCATTAGAAAAATTTTGATACACAATTAGTTCAAATCAAACACATGCAAATGGAGATTGTTCTTTAGAAATCACAACATCACAAACGTAAAAATATCTAACAGTAAAACAACGTCATCCCTTCAAATGCTTTCAACTTTATTGCCATCGATGTTAATCGACTTTATTGGTGGATTATGGGGGGGGTGTGTTCGAACGGTATTCCTGCATAATTCGTTCATATAAGGATGTCAATTTACACTGAAAATTTTTCAACAATATGGTACCATGTTAAAAAATAAATAGAAACATTTGTTAGAAAGCGTGTACACGACAAAAGATCTAAAAAAATGCTAATTTACATGATCAACATCGAAGCCCATTTGATCCATTCCTATGACGGTGCATCCTTGATGCGATTGACGCTGGTTGGTAAAGTACTAACATTACAAACCTGTTGAAATGGGTGTAAGCGATGGTACATGTGGATGATGAAAATGAAAAACAATAATCTTGAATTATAAGGTGATGTACACCTATTGAACATGAGAATTTAATATACCTGTAGATGAGTAATTGTTGAGTAAAAACCTGGCTCTCAACGTCACCCTATAATAAATACCAACATAAGTACAATCTTCAAACACATAAAAAATGTATGTAACATGTATGTACTGGACCAGCAGGAGTTGTGATATGACAATGGCGTTGGCTGCAAGTTTTGAAGTTGTTGACTGAATTGGACAATGGATGCAACCTCTTCGACATGATTACGTTTAGCTCTTGATCTTTGTAGATTGCTTGAAGTCGAAGTTCCCTGCATACCAATATAAGTTAATGTTTGGACTCAAGATAAATGTTATACTTATCAGCTGCAAGCAATGTACCTTTGCCTTTTTCGAACTGGACTCCAATGTGTTTTTTCTCCGAACTTTCTGTGGCACATCCTTTCTATTCGACTATCTGGGATCCAATACGCTAACGTCTGTGGTATTTTGCAAAATTGTACATTAAGTTGCTAAAGGGACATTACTACCACCACTTGAATTTGAAATCTTGAGTTCTATAACTCTCGATTTTATCCTGTCAATTATCGTACGCACCCCTTTCATCGGGTGCAACAATGTCGGCCACCTCTGAAAAAGCCATGCACATTTCATCGTATCTCAACTGTTCAGGTGTACTAACCAACCCGTCATAATTTACTGCGACCCTCATGTGAGCTCTACTGACGTCTGTCTTCCATCTTCGCAATATATACCTCTCCGGCATTGATATAACGTTGTTACGGTCCAAAATTGTGATCGCATGCCTACAAATAATTCCATGAAATTCGAACGAGTGACAGCTGCAAGCAATCTCTAATGTGTCGCGACGAAAAGATACGGAAAATGTTCCCTTCTTTCGACCCAGGGATGTACGACAGACTCTCGAACCTCATAATTCATCCCGAGACAACTCTCTGAGGCTGACATGACATCGTAATAAACCTTTCCTGTGAACTTAGCCTGGACTTCTTTGAACTTTGAAATAGTGTAAATTGACTGAAATTGCTTTTCCATTTCAAAAGTAGCTGTACACAATACCATATGTGAGTACGACTTGAAATCAGCATGAAACTCTTTTTCAACCTTATTCCTCAATGCTCTTTCGTACTATTTAACAAACTGCTTCAACAAAGTTTTCGAATGGACATATCCATCAAAAAAGCATTCGTACACTCACTGCGTTGTGTTGTAGACATGTCTGCCTAGAAAGTGGTCTTCAAATAACACGGAACCTAACGACCTTTGTTCTCGTAAAGGCTTGACAACCAATCATTATCGTGCAAGTCATAACTATCGATCATTGCTATCCAACCTTCTTCGAACTCATCAATAGTTTGGGAATTAAATACTACTGTGTGTATAGTCGAGAAAATCGAACTTTTATGAATGTGGTAGCCAAACTTTTATGGTAACTTTTTCATAATGTGCCACAAATGCCATTTATATTTAGTATTCGGAAAAACAATCTTGATTGCATTTTGCATGACCCTATCTTGATCAGTAATTATGCTATGAGGGGTTTACCATACATGTACTGCAACCACTTCTCAAAAAGACACACAAACGTACATGTGTCCTCATTCGATAACAAACCGCAACCAAGCAGCGTTGATCGTCCGTGATGATTCACGCCAACAAAAGGGGCAAAAGGCATATCATACTTTTTCGTGAGATACGTGGTACAAAATGTAACAACATCGCCGAACTCTTTATACGCTTGCTGACACCTATTATCTGCCCAAAATATATTCTTAAGCTGTGACTCGTCGTCTACATCCATACTGAAGTAAAATCTCGAACACCGTGCTTGCATTTTTGGAAAGTACGATTGTAATGCGGCGAAATCTCCTTCTCCAAGTCGTAACCGTCTCACTTGTTCAATGTAGTTGCGACAATCCTTTTCCACAAAAGTTATGTTCTCTTACCCACCTGCTTTGACAACTGAGGAGTTGAAACTTTTGTGAATGGAATCCCTGCCATGTCATTCAATTCCAGCTTTCGTTTCACATTTGTACTCAATTTTCGGTTGCATCGATACAACCTTAACTTTGAAGGGTTTGTTTTATGATTATGCTCGAGGTGGACGATGTTAATTCTCCAAGTTCCATTATCGTCTGACGATGCAGTTATCCTCGCTTTACAATATGTCTGACTTGTTGGTTGCAGCTTCAAAGATGTGCTTGCATTACTGCTTCTTTGCCCTGCACGGTTACATGTGAATGTCACATATCTAACAACTCCATCATCCCCCTTTTTGGAATTCCTTTTCCTCACTGGAAAACCTACGGTGTAAGTATATCTCTTATAAAAATCAAACATCTCTTTTTCATCCTCGAACGTCATACCCACATCCAGCGCTTTTTCTCCATCTTCTCCTAACGTTTCGTCCTCTACAATGTTCATATTGTCTGCAACTATCACACCATCGGGATGCAGTAAAAGATCTCCATTCATACCTTCCATATTTTCGTGCTCTACAACAAATCAGTGATAAAATTAAGATTACAAAAAAGTAATAACATGAAAGCTTTTCACGTGATTCCAATCATATTTATTTGGCCAATTTGTCTTGGGTGAAAATTGGGATCATAACACTTCAGCATTATGTATAAGATGTGTAATCGGTAAGTTTTAATGAAGTTTCTATCTTGATTTTTATCTAATTTACATTTACATTGCACCCAACTTTTTCCCTTCTTATATAAAAACAGACAGCCTCAAACGACAAATTGGAAACCACTGGAGATGCTTTTATCTTGATTTTTGTCTAATTGACATTTATAGTGTATTTCACCATATTCCTATATTTTTCTTAACCAAACATCTCTGAAATAAGCTCAGTCGATCTCCGAAATCTGCTCCCTTGATTGGATGATTCTCTTCGAATAAGGAGTCTCCAAGTTTGAGGAAGACAATGGCATTTTCGGGCTTCGAGGAAGACACTCTATTTTAGGGCAAAAATGGCGATTATGAGGGTTGCAAGGCTGACGTACTGGGCAGGAATGAGGAAGAAGATTGATGCTAATTTTCCCTCTATTTTGTTGGGTTTAATCATTTTATCCTTCCTTCCCTTTTAAGCCGGCCACGTCCTTTTTTAAGTTTTCTGTAAGGCTTCTGTGAAGCTGGGTCTGTACACCCAGCTTTTTCCTTTGGGTCCATTTGATTGCAAATGTGGAAAATAGGTAGAAAGAAAATAAATTTCAAGGAATTGAATTGTCTAGAAATTATTTTACTCAGAATTGTAATTAATTGTGTTTGATTGGTATAATTTTTCATTAGGAAAATATTGAAAGTTTTATGTCCGTTTGACTTCGTTTTTCATGAAAATTGTCCATTAAAGTAATAATTTTTTTTACCATTAGGTCTAGAATTAGTTCCACTTGCCAAAAAAAAAAATTAAAAAACTTTTTAAAAAAATTACTATACTGAATACCATTTGATTGGATTTGGTTTGCATGTAAATTATCAATAAAAGTGATAAATTTTTTTACCATTGTATCTAGAATTTTTTCAATTGCCAAGAAAAAAAAAAGAACTTGGAAAACCGTTTT
>CAIGRO010167554.1:0-16627 GCA_903798355.1 Fraxinus baroniana
CCAAAAAACTCCGAATCAGATGAAGAAAGTGCTCCAAAATTATTTGAAGAACTCGAATTTGAACTAAAAACATCAAATCATTTTCTTGTATCCATAAGTTCTCCAATTATGCCTTCTTTGAGCAATAATTTTCTCACTAATCTCCTTCTCCCTCCACAGAATTCCCATTTCTTCATCTTCTTTGCTGCTAGTTTTTACCCTTCCAACGTCATGCTTTTTTTTTTTTGGCTAGTAGCAAGTGGTTGGTGGAGGTGGTAGTGGTAGTGGTCGGTGTGGATTTTGGGTTTGAGGTGGGGTTGAGAGGAAGAACATGATTTTTTGTGTGTGTGTGTGTGTTTTTTTTTAATTTCTTATTTTTTAATGTGATAAATGGAAAGTTACTTTTTTACACATTTTTAAAATATTAAAAATGTGGTCAAAACTAAATTTTTGGTCAACTGTCAGAATTGTGGACGGAAACTCTCCAAAAGGGCTTCACCTATATCTTTTGGAAACGTTAAAGGTGACAGCTGAAACAAATCAAAGATTTGAAAAGTCTGCTAGTGTTTCAAGTGTTTGAGATTTTTGCTTCAATGATTCCTAAAAAATATGAACTAGACCATTGTTTAAGGTAGGAGTATATTAGGAAAAATGTAAGAAAAAAATTATATTTTCAACTATATTAATTAAACCATGTCTAGATACGCGAAAGTTGATTTTCTCGAAAAAGTTGAAAATATTTTTTTAATTTGCTTGAAAATGGAAGCACGTCTATTTTTGTGAGACAGTGGAAGAAAATGAGTAATAATAATCAATGTGTGATTAAAATTAAAGTTCGATTTTAATTGAAAACTATAAACTATTCAAGCATAGGAAATAATAAGTAGCACCAACAAACCTTGTAAAATTAAAATAACTAAAATAACACGATAGTTTTAATGTCTTCATATAAAAATATCTGACTTGAGAAATCTAGAGTATGAAAGCATAATCAAATGTATATAGGAATAAGAAAAAGAATATTACACTTCTCAAAAGTCAAAGGTTCACTCTCGATGTCTCATTATTCAAGGGAATAAGAATATCTTAAATTCTGACATACAATATCAACCCAATGTGAGGCTATCTTAAATATTGAGATAAAATATCAGAAAAATTGTACTAATAATCCCTAAATATTTTAAATGAAACTAGTTTGTCATCAACAATTCATTATAGTGTCACAACAAACATTTGCTAAATCGTGATGTACTATTTGATTTTAGAGAGCATATGTCATCTTTTTCCTCACAACTTTCTGTCTTGTTTATCAAAACAGATGATCTTCCAAAACAGATAGTACTTATGATATAACGACTTGGGAATAAGGTTCAGATCGTTACAAATTATGTGTTCATATCATGTCTAGCTTTATGAAACTACATGTTCCAATATGGGTCTTGATAGCGTTACGATTTAACGATTTGAACAATTTCATCATAGAAGATTAATTGTGCAATGAAATATCGACGACTAAATTTACTCTTATTAAAAAGTTTAGAGAAAAACTTTGTACTAAAACAATAGGTTAGACGCTAGTGATGCAATTTTTCGAATAATATCTACCCAATGTGCCCCCAATGTGTGGATAACATTATCCTGACCTAATGTGTGGATATGATCAATTTGATATCTCCATATCCCTATAATAATTTCATTCCTTCTCTCAAAACCTCAATTTTTTGCATAGGTTGTGCTTCAATTTTCATGGCTTTGCTCGCTAACTTCTTAGCAAAACCCCTTCAAAATCTTGTTTCCCATACAAAACTTACCCCTTTTCCTTCCCCGTTTCCCTCCAGTTTTCCACCCTCCCCTAAACCTAAACAGTTTCCGTCAAATTTGGAAACAAATTTCAGAGGTTCCAGTTTCATCCCAAAAGCTGCAGCAGCCTCAGGTGTGAAAAAAGTAAACAGCGATGAGAGAGTACAGCAAGTCCATAGTATTGAAGAATTTGATGAAGCCCTACGTGCCGCGAAAGACCGGCTTGTCGTTGTAGAATACGCAGCGAGGCATAGTTTTCAGAGCAGCAAGATCTACCCTTTCATGGTCGACTTAAGTCGAACATGCAACGACGTAGATTTCCTTCTTGTAATGGGGGACGAGAACCACAAAACCCAAGAACTTTGCAAAAGAGAGAAAATAGAACAAGTCCCCCATTTCAGTTTCTACAAAAACATGGAGAAAATCCATGAAGAAGAAGGCATAGGCCCTGATCAACTCATGGGGGACGTTTTATACTACGGTGACAACCATTCTGCTGTGGTGCAGCTGCATTCTAGAGAAGATGTGGAGCGTCTGATTGATCAAAACAAAGTTGATCACAAATTGTTGGTTCTTGATGTGGGACTGAAGCATTGTGGGCCATGTGTTAAGGTTTATCCAACGGTGGTTAAGCTGTCGAGGCAGATGAGCGGTACTGTGGTATTTGCAAGAATGAATGGGGATGAAAATGAGAGTTGCATGCAATTCTTGAGGGATATGAATGTCATTGAAGTGCCAACATTCGTGTTCATAAGAGATGGGGAGATTTGTGGAAGATATGTGGGATCTGGTAAAGGAGAGCTTATTGGAGAGATTCTTAGATACCAAGGAGTTCGTGTAACTTATTAATTACTTAAAAGTTGATTGATTATTGTGGTTATCCGTGGGATCTTGGTTAATGAAAAATTTGAGTTCATAATTGAATGAGTTGTTGTATAATTAATTAGAAAGTTTCTTTGTGGAAATACATAAATAAATTGTCATAGAAGTCATCTTTGGCTTTTTTATTTTTTGCACTTTGTTTATGTTATTTGTAAAAATTGCAGAAATTATTAATAATTATATTTGCTGAAAAAAATTGCATTTTGTCATTTGAATCATTTTTTTGAAAAGAGAAGAATTATTATAGAGAAAAAAAATTAAAATTAATCTAATTTAATTCTTTGTAACATAATTAAACTTAGCTTCGATAAGTTTAAGGGCTTGTTTGGCCAGATAAAAATCTGATTTTAATCTAAATTAAAGTCAAACAATCAATATCATCTTTCACGGGTCCCACATCTTTTCAACCATATATTTCAAAAACTTCTATCACAATTCATTTAAAATCTGATTTTAATATACAACAAACACCTTCTAATTATGCGCTGATGTTTTTTGACATTTCAAATTGTATTTGCATAATAGTTCCTCCAACGTTTGTCTTTAGTTCATCAAACTATTATTTTCATGAACTTTGGTCCTTCAACTTTTAGTATCAAAAAATTTACACACCATCTTTTTATCGTGTCAAATTGGTGCCTTATCTTCTTACTTCTTTAATTTTAGTCACCAAACTTTACAAAGAGTCGTAAATTGAAAAAAAAAAAAGAAAAGAAAAGAGAGAAGTAGCAATTTCTGTTGAATATATTGAATCGTAAATTGAAAGGTTTTCATCAGAATATTCGATGCAAAGAACTCTATTTTCTATCCGTCTCTTTTATTCCTATGTCAAACAATGAACATTTACGTGTATAGATTTTCGATATGAATTGTATCTAATATATTGTATTATGCTAGATTTCATCAACCCTAAAGGCCATATGGACAACAAAATCTGCATCTTGTCGTGCGTGCGCTAATGTAGCTCACATTCATCTTATGTGTGAGGAAATTGGAACACAAGAACTCAATCGTTCCAATAAAAGCAATAGGTCTGAACCCAAAATTTATTGCTAAAGCTCAATGTTTTCTACCTAGATTTGTGTTTAGATTATTTTGCGAGAACCAATAAAAAAAGGGGATATTAATAAGTGTAGAGCAACCAAATACTTTCCACACTCACTTTGTGTGCCATCGAAAAATCGCATAAAATGATTAGATGTGTCAATTTTGGATCACTTATAATTCTTGTTTGCTAGATATACTTTTTAAAGACCTTTATGTCAAACATCTCATCATCATGAATTTACACGTTGTTCTCAAAATTGTAAAAAGCATCAATTTACTATTCAAAGTAATGTAGATTGCAAGATATATCATAATGCTCTAACTAATAAAATTAGGATTTTTTTTTTCCCGACGTACTTTGCATAAGAATTATGTTATATTGTTACGAGAATCTAGATTTTATTATTTCAGCTATTGTGTTGTACCATTGGAATATTGTAAAGAAAAAAAAAATCAATGATTTGCTTCCTTTTTGGAAATAAATTTTTGATGAGTGATGAATATAACCATAAAAAAAGGAGAGGTAGCATTTCAAATTGACTTCCTTCTCATAAATATCTCATTATTGTGGATATTGGGTCGAAAATGAGAGATTATCATCAAAATATTTGGCAAATAAGAAGTACAGTTGTTGTGAACTGAAAGTATGTCCTCTACATGTCACTTCTCCAATAAGTAATGTAGTATCTAAAACTTCTATTATGCTAGATGTCAAATCAAAATGCCATAAGACATAAGATTCTGCACCTACTCATGCACGCTCATCTTGCACGCATTGAACTAAAGTGCGAAGAAATCTTAACACTAGATGAACCCAATCATTCTGAATCTGCACCTACTCATGAGAGCACTAATCTTGCAAGCACTGATCTTATGGGTGAAAAAAATCTAAGCCCAAAGAACTCAATTGTTCTAGTTGTAGCAAGAAATTCTGCACCTAGTCGTGATGCACTCATCTCGCACACATTGATCCAAAGTGTAAAGAAACCGAAATACTAGAAGAACCAATGATATTTTTTAGTTGGTAGGAGAAATAAGTAAATTAGATTGGAAATGTTTGGTGGTTTATGTGAAATATATTTTGTGAGATAAAAATAGTATAGAGTAATTTTAAGTTGGACAAGATAATTGAAGAAGGATAATTTAATTTATTGAAAAATAGAATTTTACAATGGTACGAGACTTGTACAATAACAATACTTTTAGACTTCTGCACCCAACAATTGAAGTGAACCCCTATTTACATCATACAAAAGTGAGTAGCTTGCCTCTAGAAAAATTCATTTATGATATTTTTATTATTTATTATTTTGATTTTGCTTGCTTCTCAAGAATCTCTAGTGTATTCTAGATCATTCTTATAACTCCTAAACTTTTCTTGTTCTCCAAGTTAGTCTAGAGAATTCTAGAAATATGCAACAATATTAATACTCCTCCTTGATGCATATTTTGTTAACTCCAATCATTTATCGTAGTTTTCAAACTTTTCTCGTGGTAACGCCTTCGTAAATATATCTGCTAATTGTTTTTCAGTCTTTCAATGTCTGAGCTCTATCTTTTTGTTTGCTTTAGCTTCCGCGATAAAGTAATAATTGATGCCAATGTGTTTGGTTTTGCTATAAAATACGGGATTCTTGGCTATTGCTATTGCAGATTTACTGTCGCTGTAAATCTTTGTAGCTTCATCTTGTGGCTCTCCCATAATTTCAAGTATGCGCTTTAGCCATAAAATTTGGCTCGTTGCCATTGTTACCTGTTTCTTTGATGCCTAAGAGGATGTTTCGGAACCTAATGTGAATGCATAGCCGGATATATTTTTCATATCATCCATTGATCCTACCCAATCATAATCAGTATACCCAATAGTCTTTAGTCAGTGTAAATTGATACCATATTCCTTAGTCTTTTGTTCTTTGAAGGTATTTTAGTTTCCGCTTTGCTGCTCCATAGTGAACTTGACTTGGATTTTGCATGAATTTTGAAAGTAGGGTGGTTGCATACATTATATCTGGCCCTCTAGTTGTGGGATAGAGTAAACTTTCAATTAGGCTTCGAAATTGTGAACTGTCTGCTTTTAGAGTATCGTCTTCCTTTTTGAGTGATTTATTGCTATTTGAAGGTGTTGATATAATCTTGCAACCTTCCATCTTAAGTTTCTTCACAAGATTACTGGTACATTTCTTATAAGCAATGAAGATCCTATAGTAGTGCATCAATCCCAGACCAGTCATCTCGGACATTTTCATCATGTCTTTCTTGAATTTCTCGTTATCCTTTCACCATTCCCTGCATAGAAGAGATCATCATCATAAAGAGAGATCATAAGTCTACTATTTTTAACTTTATTTTTGATGTATAGAGTTGGTTCACTTTAGCTCATCATGAATCATTGCTTAGTGAAGTAGTTGTGTATTCTAATGTACCACACTCGTGGAGCTTGCTTTAATCCGTGTAGCGTCTTCTTTAGTTTGAGAACTTTATCTTCTTTACCTCATACCACGTACCCTTGAGATTGCTCTACATAGATTTTGAAAGAGGTTGCTCTATATAAATTTCTCTTTCAAAATAGCCATTACGAAATGCTGATTTGATGTCTAGCTAGTAAATTTTCTACTTCTTCTATGTAGCTAGTGCTATTAGCGCCCTTATAGTGTCTAGATGCGCAACTGGAGCAAATGTCTTAGTGTAGTCGATCCCAAACTGCTGTGAGTATCCTTTGTTGACTACTTTTGCTTTATGTTTTTGGATTAAGCCATCAACGTTAAGTTTTGTCTTGTAGACCCACTTAACTCCTATAACTTCTTTATCTTGAGGAAGATCTACAAGATCCCAAGTGTCTTTTTCTCAATCATTTTTATTTCTTCGTTCATAGCTTTTCTCCATTCTGGATTTTGAAGTTGCTTCATAGCTTTCAAGTTCTACAATCATCAAGTCACAGTTTTGATATATTTATGATGATCTTCGTGTTTTTTTTGGCGATGATTTGAGTGAGTCAACTGGTTATTCTATCGTTGCTTGTCGAGGGAACTCTGTTTGATTGTTCTCCTCAAGTCACCCTCCGATTTTTGTAGTTGTATTAGGATGCTGATAGATTTTCTTTCTGTTTAACTAGTCTCCCACTTGTAGGCGGTATCTTCATCAAACTTAATGTCCGGACCTATAATTAGCTTCTTTGTTCTCAGGTTATAGACACAATAGCCTTTAGATTGGTGCTATAACCTGTAATATTCATTTTTCTATCTTCTCATCTAGCTTACCTTTCGTTTCTTGGGGAATATGTGTGTATTAGATGTAACAGAAAACTCTAGGATGCTTTGCTGATGGTTTTCATTTGTTCCATGCTTCAACTGATGTTTTGTCTTGCACCGCTTTGGTCGAACATCGATTTGATAAGTATACAGTCGTGCTTACTCAGAAGGTTTTTGGAAGACCTTTCTCTAGTAGCATATCTCTAACAGTCTCTATTACTGTTCTATTCTTTCTTTCTGACACACCATTTTGTTTAGTTACGTATCCAATGGTGAGTTGATGCTACATTTCGTCATCTTCGCAAAATTTGTTGAATTCATTTGATGTGGGTTCTTTACCTCCGTCACTTTTGATTGTCTTGATATTACGACCATTTTGCTTTTCAACATAACTTTTGAACTTTTTGAAAATGTTAAGAACTTGGGATTTCTCGCACAAAAAGTATACCCATGTCATTCTAGTGTAATCATCTATAAAGATAATGAAGTACTTGTTTTGCTCCTATGATGTAGTACGCATCGGACAGCATATATGTATGTATTAGCTTCAATAGCTCTTTAGCTCTCATGGATTTTTCGAACGAACATGGTTGACGGTGTTGTTTCTCGAGTAAACATCCTTCGTAAACTTCTTTAATCTCGTTTATAACTGGTAAATCTCTCATCATGCTCTTTTACTGAAGGATCTTCAGCCCGTAGAAGTATAAGGGTCGAAATTTCCTGTCACAGCCATGACTCATCCACTTGTACCGTCATTACCGCATTGTTTGCATATTTCCATTGGATTGAGAAGCATCTGTTCTCCTGCTTTTTGACTTTTGCAATTACAAGGGATTTATCTTTCTTGTCATAGATCGTGCAAGAATTTCCTTCAAAATGTAAAGTATATCCCTTATCTGTCATTTGACCTACACTTAGTAGATTTTGATCTATTGTAGGGAACCAAAAAACTTCATTGATGCATCTCTTACAATTTTTTGTATTAATGCCAATATTGTCTTTGCCTATTACCTCTATGAATTTCCATTTCCAATTTTTATTTTTGTGCTTATTTTATCAAGACTGCAGACAATACTTTCATTTTTTCGTTATGTGATTACAGCTGCCACTGTCTAGATATAATGTATCTAATTTCTTTTTACATGCATCCTTATTGGAGGCATAAAATAGACTTTCTTCTATAACCTTCTCTTCAGAGAAATTAGGTTGATGATTTTGTTTAAAACAAGAAAATTTTTCTTCATGTCCAAGATTTTTACAGCTACGACACTGTAGTTTTCCTTTAAACGAACAATCATTTTCCAAATGACTTTTTCCTTTACAAATGCAACATGGAGGTTATTATCAATTTCTTTTCCTTGAGTTTCTTTATTTTTATTTTTAGAATTCTTTTTAAATTTCTCTCTCACTTTCTTTAGATTTCTGAAACCGTATATTAATTTCAGATTGAAAAGCGTTTTTGTATTAATTTCGTAACACATTTCTAATATTTTTTCATGAGCTTCTAGTGAACCCATTAATTCTGCAACTGTTAATTTATCTATTTCTTTAAACTCCTCAGTAGTTGCAATAATTCGATTATATTTTTCTGTGCAAGTATTAAAAACTATTTCAACAAATTTCTTTTCAAGAACATCATCTACATAAGATCTTAGTTGATTTGCTATTTTATTTATTCTTGAATAATATTATTCCGTGATTTCAAAATCTTTTACTTTTTAGATTTTCAAATTTTTTCTTAAAGTTTGAAGACGGCAAGTAAATACCTTGTCACTGCCATATAACTCATCCTCCAGCTTATCCCAAGCTTCTTTGCCGTTTTAGCTCCCCTAATTCTTGAAAAATAACTGGCTGTCAAGCTTTTTTGTAGAGCAAGTAATGCTAGAGAATCTTTTGTTGATTCTCTTTAAGTTCCTTATTTTGTGCAGCAGTTGAAGTGGAAATGTCATTTGGGTTAGTATACCCGTCGGTGATGACATCCCATAAATTTTATGCCCAAAAGTAGGTCTTCATTTTAATGGACCGAAATCATAATTGTCTCAAATAAATGTCAGCTATAGTATATGCTTACACCAAATATTAATCGAACGTTGACTTTAATACCACTGATGATATTTTATAATTGGTACGAGAAATAAGTAAATTAGATTGGAAAGGTTTGGTAGTTGTGAAGTATATTTTTTAGGATAAAAATAGTAGGGAGTAGTTTTAAATTGGACAATACTTTTAGAGTTCTATGCCCAACAATTGAAATGACAACCCTTATTTATAGCATATAAAAGTCGGTGGCTTACCTCTAGAAATTTTTTATTTTTTTTCATTATTTTATCTTACTTGGTCATTAAGAAATTCCATAATTTTCTGATAATGTCATTATTTTATATTTTGATTTTGCATGCTTTCTAAGAATCTCTAATAAATTCTAGATAATTCTTATAAGCCCTAAATTTTTCTTGTTTTTCAAGTTAGTATGGAGAATTCTAAAAATATGCAAGAATAGTAATAATTGTTCCAGTAGTCGAAAGAAGTCAATAGAAACTCTAACCCAAAGTTTAATGGGAGTTTTCAATATTTTGAAAATCTACTCTACAAAAAGTTGGAGTTCAGAATCTGAACCTAGTCATCAGCACAATGATCTTGCAAGCTAAGAGTTAGAAAACATGTTTCAAAAAGAATTAAGCTAGCCCTGGATATACTGGGACGCTAAGTACGTCTAGCATGATCCTTCCAAAAGGGTTTTGCTAGAGTTGGCCTTGCCACTCCAAGGGCGCATGTGGTGTCCCTTGTTCGTCCAGGGCCCACCTGGCCTTGGAGGAATAGCAAAACCGCTTCTGAAAATACAACTCTTTAAGTAAGTCCACGTGGCTATTGGTAATTGGCTGATTTTGGTGTGACCGAATTGTGCTTCTTCTTCTTGCATGTGATCCGTTCAATTAAGATCAATAGCTTTGATCGCTAGCTGGGTTTAAAATCGTGTTTCGCATTAAGTGATAGATTTAGTCTTCATTCTTTCTGATTTTCTTCTTTCTGAGCTTTATTTTTTCTTGTTTCAATATAAGGTTCCAGATCATCATTTTTGAGATTATTGATCTTTGAAGCTCTAAAATCTTGTGTTAACCATCTTTGTACAAGTAACCTTGAGCCGTGTTTGGGCTGTAGTTATTGGGTTATTATTCGGTTGAAATTTAGCTAGGATTTGTGACTTTTGAGTTAGGTTTATGAGATCTTGATGATCTATGACTAAATTTAGATGATCTAATTTGGTTCTATATATAAAGTGTTCTCTTTGAAAGGCAATGGTGCATATAATTCCAACGGGCTTACCCTTGAGCCCCAAATTCGGCATTGCCGAACTGGGTCAACAATCTTGCTCAACCTTGTTCTTGCTGCTGTGTTTCCTGATTTGGGACTAAAATCCGAACATAAGCATTGATCTTATGGGTAAAGAAATACAAACACTTGAAGAACTCAATAGTTTTTGTTAGCTTTTTAGTGTTGGAAATTCTGTAGACAAAATGCCTAATTTGTAACGTGTAGAAAAAGTCAATGACCTAGGGTACAATTTGTAAAAAATTGGGTTATTAGGTCTGGGGTTCGAGTATGAAAAGAAGATAAGCATGACGTCGCATTTTCGCTAGCTTCTCGCCAAGTAGGCGCTCGAGCAACAAAAATAGAAAGCATGTTGCCTGCCTGTCACTGAGCTCTCGCTCGAGTGACAATGTGTCGCTACCCTGTCACTAGTTTCTTGCTCAAGCGACATGTCGATCCGAAAATCCTATTTTTTCGTTTTGAAGTATTTTTTCCGGTCCTATAAATATCCTATTTACCCTCTCCTATAAATATCCAAGCATATGAATGAAATGGGGTGTGGTTATTCATTGTGCATCTTCTCTATAAAATATTTAAGAGTCTATTCATACATTGAATTCATCCTTTCACTCTTGAGTTTATACAAACACATATTTGGGAAAAACATCAAAACCATTGAATCTGAAACATTACCTACTTCCTTTTGGTCATAAGAAGGTATTTTCTCGATTGAACTTCAGAGGCTACTGGAGATTGAGAAAGGTTGGACTACAAGTGCAGAAAGAGCACAAGGCGTTGGAACATGTTCTTGGAATTCCACTGGGAAGACAATTGCAGAAATCTTGGAGCATATATTGGAGTAGACCTTAGAATTAGCAGGAAATAGATTGGGAAGTTTAATAGAGTTGGCTAGACAACATCTGATTGTAACTCATTCTGTATTATCTATAGTCGAGATAACTGGCTTAGTCCCGGAGTTTTTACTCAGTTGGGGTTTCTCCGTCATCATATCTATGTTTATTATGATTTCTTTATTACTGCGGTATTCAAACATAGGATAATTGAAATTGTATGCTTAATCATCTAGAAATCATTGAAAGTAACTTGTTGCTTGTTAATTGTATAATTCTGCACATAGGGTCAAAATTGAAAACGGATAAGTAACAACCATTCAGTAACTTAAAAATCGTTAAATTGGTAATTTGTGAACTGTTAAGTGGTATCCAGTGCGACATTCGATTTTTCAATTTTAGTAGTAGCATGAAATCCATAGAAACCCCAACCCTAATTTTATTGCAAAAGTCCAATGTTTTGGAAATTCTGCTCTACATAGTCTTGGGTATATATAGATGTTTACTTGAAAATTACTCCACATAGAGGTGGATTTTCATAGAATTACCACATGCTCGTCTATTTCTTTTTGGTTATCAATAAAAAAAAAAAAAAAAAGAGATGGATAGAAAAAAGTGTAGAGCAGGGTCAAGTCTAGGTCACTAATCGTGATGGAAAAAAGTTTCTTTATGGAGGACTTGTTTGCTCAAGTTACTTTTCAAAGACCATGTCAAACAATTCATTGTGATGGATTTGTATTATTCTAGATGTTGCAACGAGCATCAGTTCCCTCTTTGAAGTTAAAAGTGAGATATTATTATCAAAATCAAATAATAAATAAAATCGTTTCAAAGAATTTAAAGTATGTCTTATATCTGTCTCTTTTATTTCTTAAGTGATATAAAGATGATTCAAGTACGTAGTAATTTTGATTAGTGATGTATATTCACGAAAATATATTTCGAATAAAAACCACCGCAAGTGTACGGTTCGTTACAAGTAATAAAGTGGACTTTTTGAGTCCGAATATCGTTCCCACAAGGATTGATTAGTTCTAATTCTAATTATCGTGACCTTAACCGAAACAAATAAAAGATAGGATTGTAAAAACCACCGCAAGTGTATGGTTCATTAACAAGTAATAAAGTTGACTTTTTGAATCCGAGTATCGTCCCCACGAAGATTGATTAGTTCAATTTTAATTATCGCGACCTTAACCGAAACTAGAATAATTTTATGTGTTTTTGACTAAATTATATCTAAATTAATATACTTATGCAATTATGAGTGAATTGACTAAACTAATGAAAATTATGCTAAATGCAAATTAATGTGTTTAATAAACGACAAATGTACTAGGATCCCGAATTTTCATGCAATAATCAATTTTAAATCTAGTTCTACACATTGATAACACGATTAAATTTTGATGAATCAATGTTCCTATTTTATTTAACAATCTCTTTCGAGTGTTAAACCTACTTTTATATATGACCCAACTATGTGTATACGATGGGTGCGAACATATAAAGTGTATGAGTTTTTATTAACAATTAAAGATTCACATAAGACATAACGGTATATTTCTATCCCATATTGGACCCTATGACAATTTATATATGTCGAACTTATTTCCCTTCTTTTGAATGCATAAAATAGGCCACCAAATTCACACAACTAACGTGCACACAATAATTGTGGAGAAAAGAAAATTATATAAATTACTCAATATTCAAAAATATATTTTTAATGTCAAGAATGTAAAACTAAAGATTAAAACTGATATTACATGGTTCATCGTTCTTCTAGTACATAGAAAACTAGCCTAGCATGTTACGAAAGAGAAAACAACAAGAATATTGAAAAATCGACATCACCCAATAGAATTCTTGAATTGATTATCGTGTTCTTGGATTCATTTTTAGTGTTGTTGGCTTGTTCTCTCATTCAAAATATGTTGTAATGTGTCCCCATTACTTTTGGACGGCCCTAGGGTTTTAACAGCACCCCTAGATTCGTTTTCATAAGAGTTCTATTGAAATAAAAAAATCAAAAAAATCTTCGCGATTTGGTCTGGGCGGGCGCCCAGTAGAAAATCAGGTGGGCGCCCAACAAATATAACTAGGTGCCCAATTATAAAACTTCCATCAATTTTACTTTCGGCCCTTTTCTTCATTCTTTCTTCCATCTTAATCTACACATTAAATTACTTCAATTGTAGTGCTTCAACTTTTACTCAAATGCATATTAGTCCCCAAAATTCCATTAATTGACCAATTTATCCTTCTTTATTTCCCAATTGCTTAGAAATGAGTTCAAAACTGAAAAAAGATAAAATTAACATGAGTTAAGTAAAAATTAATAAGTTGACGCCATGAAATCCAAGTAATATGACCCAAATAAGAGACAAAATGTACTTATCAAACACCCCCATTGTTTGTTCTCAAATAAAATTGTAATTTAACTCCACATAACACACGGTTTCTTAACCTGCAATGTCTCAGGATTGGAATTTAGCAATTAACCAAATGAACAAATTTAACAGTACAAAAATCAAATTAATCTCCACCTGTTATATGTATAACTCGACGCGTGTGTGTTAACTCATTTAGACATATTAAGCATCGTGATTGGCTTAACACCTGACCCATAGTAGTCAAGGATTTATTTACTTCGCTTGAGAGATGCACACACCCCCAAACTTAATCTTTTCACTCAATTGTCCTTGGATGCATCGTAAATTGAACTTATTCAATCTATTCCTTACCATTTCTCAATTTGGATAGATCTTACTATTACAAGTTCACACTTCAACAAGTAGAGACTCTCCCATTGTCTGATTACTTCAACCTTAAAGATTAAATTAAGCTACTTACTTCGTATTGGAGTTATGGTTTTGTCGATAGAATGTCTGGGGCTCAACAATGTAATTGCTTATTTTTTTCATTACTCATGTTTTCTCCAAATAATGTTTTTTCAATCAAACATCTTCTCATTTGCTTTCTATATAACCCCTATAGCTATCTTTAGGCTTATGACTCCCAAGTCAAATAACCACAGGGCACCAGGTTTTCAACCACCCCCACAGTTAATCACTCGAGTTATACATACTCAAAAAGATACTTTTATTTACTCAAATATTAGTGCAATGTCCCATTTCTTTTAGACATTCAGCCTCTAAAACATCCCCCTAATTTAAGACTTTCATTTCATCTTCATCTAATTGGTTTAAGATAATTCACACATGAAAACTTCATGTATGAAATCCCTACTCATCTCAAAGTTCCCCTGTAAAGTTCAACCATCTCCAAACTACTCTATAATTGGATTATGGATTAATACTATATAGGTTATTCGTGTTATATACTATGTTCAACTTCTAAGCAATGAACCAAGTCATCAACCAAATATGTCAAACATGAGTATCGTGCATAAAGAATGCCAATTTTAGCATAAACAAACTTTGACTAATCTAATAGTGCACTATTTTCACCATTCACAGTTCATACCTATTCCAATATTCACATCATGTTCAACAATGTCATCAAAGTCACACAAGCACTCCCAACTATTATTATAATTTAGTAATAAATGAATAAAACGACTAGATTTTTGTTGTTTCTTTTTTTTTTTTCACACATTTACTTAAAAAATGCAGTAACATGATGAATGAAATATTTCCACCCCCAAAGTTATACAGAATATTGTCTTCAGTGTTTAAAGAATAACAAAATGCAAACTTAACAGCACATAAAGTTAGGGACAAATTCACAAATGATAAAGAACAAGGGGCTATGGATACTTTTCTAATCACTGTAGATGTGAATATGAAGATGATGGAGGAAGAAAAGTGTGGACCATGCATAGTATTATTAATAATTATCAAAGCACGAAAAAATTTATAATCTAATGCATAAAGTGAAAGAAATAAAAGAGAAGAATTGTTGGGTTGCTCCCAACCAGTGCTAGATTATAGTCTATAGCTCAACTTTATTTCGATAAGTTCATGGTGGTTCAAGTCGAAGAATTTCACCATTGTACTCTTTGCGCTTTCCAATTTTGCATCCTCTTTTAGCTCTCCACACTTTGAATTCTCCGTTCTCGTCTCTGGCAAGAAATCGTCCAAATTTAGATTTTCTCTTCTAAAAACTTTGTTGAATAAAGGGAATGTTTGTCTCCCACTTTGGGAAAAAATAGAGTTTTAAATAGTATTTTTTGGAGTATGTGTGGTTGAAAAGTAAAGTAATTTTATTGGTTTGTGTATAAAATATTTTATTGAGTGGATATTTTGTAGGGATTGTTCACTGTAGCAAACAATGTTTGAGAAAATGGATACATGGGCAAAATTAAGTCTAGATTAGCTTCTTAGATGGGGGCCACACTTTCCTATGTGGGCAGGTTGACTTTCATCAACTTGATAACTATGGTTTCTTTTTTTCTTTCACACATTAAGATCTATATGCAGCATGTTATGTTGCTGAAGGAAATGAATTGAACTATTAGCAATTTCTTGTAGATAGGTTCCATTGCCAAGAAGAGAAATTTCTTGTAGATAAGTTCCATGGCCAAGAAGAGGTTGATATCCATAGCTTGGCACAAGTATTGTTTTTCTCATGAAGAGGGTGTCCTAGCGTTAAAATTTGGTTTGAATAAAAAGGTCGTTCCTTGAAAACTTACACCGAAATTTATAGGTCCGATCACTCGTGCTTTCTTTTCTTCGAGCCGGTACATTGGTACCATGCTTCGGACAAGACTATTGTTTGTTGTCATCTACTTGGCAAGCCCTTCAAGTGCATTATATGTCCCTTCCGAGTGAGTCTAGCTAAATCATTGGAGTGAACTCTAAAGCAAAGTTTTCGTATGATAGTTAGTTGGGAGAACCACTGACTGATTTGTAAAATATTCCTTCACATCGGAGTTGTAATTTAAGCCCCTGTTTGGTCCAAGTCAAAGTCAAGCAATCAAAATTAACCGCATCTTTCATGATTCTCACAACTTTTCAAACATACATTTCAATTTTTTTTATCACAATCTACTAAAAATCTATTTTTAATCCCACCAAACACCCAATAAAAGCATTGGTTTCTAATATTTATTATAATGGCTGATGGCGCTAGGGATGAAAAAAAAAGGTCGCTGGCTCAAGTGATTTGAGCTCGGCCCGGTAAAAGCCCAAATCAGACCTAACTCGGCTTGGTTACACTGAGTCGAGGCTTGGGCCTAGCCTTATTTTGGGGCGTCGGCTCTAACCTAAGTCGGTCGAGCCACAAGGGCTGGCCCTACGAGTCAGCATAAAAAAATAAAATATTTTCCTTACTATGATTTATGGTAGAAGTTTGACCTTAAATTAATTTTAATGTATTTTTTAATGTTAAGGGTTGTTTTATAGATATTATTGAGAAAATAATGTATTTTAGATAGTGATATGATGAGAAATATGTGGTTAAAAAGTAAGGAAATGTTATTGATGTGATGAAAAATATTATTTTATTAAGCCCATGTTTGACACCCATTCTCTATCTTATTCTCAT
>CAIGRO010167555.1:0-19624 GCA_903798355.1 Fraxinus baroniana
TGCAAAACATGAATTGCATTGAATTAAACTATATTCCACCATTTTAATCAACAATTGCTCATGTTTTGACAATCAAATAAGTATGTGAAAATGTACTTATCAGGTCCCACGATCGAAACAAGTGAAACAAATATCGTCTCTCACGAGCTTCTTCCCTAAAGCTTTTGCTGCAGTCTTAAAACTTGATAAAGCCTTTAATTTCTTTCCTATCTTCCGCTTCCATCCAGAAACTTTCCTAGAGTTAACCACATTAACTTCAGTCTCCATTTCAGTGTCTTGAGTCACAATCTCCTCAATGGCAATCATGCCATCTTCTTCTTCATCTTGTACAGCACAACTCCTCACTAAACTCACCAGCATCATCATTTGTTTTCTCAATCTCCATTTCACTCTATTGCCAATTTTGTGTCCTTAGATGAAATCTTTTCAGCCAAGTTATCATTTTCAGCCTCCATCTCCTTTTTGTACACGTTTTCATTTTTGTAATGACCGTAAAAGAAGTGTAAACAGATTTTTTAAGAAAGTGGGTAAATTTTAATATCACTGCTTGCTTCAACCCCAGGTCACACGAAAATTTGCAGAAAGGTTTTATCTCTACTATTGCATTTTGATTCTACAATTATAAAAAGTGAAATTACAAGCATGAATATTAAGAGGGTTTTCATGGTGTAATGTTCTCTAGTTCAAAATTTCATGGTGGTGGCGTTTAGTTTAGAGATGTTAGAGAGTTGAGAAAGAAATCTTTCCTTCTACGGTGTATAATATATAAGAAGAAGAAATGCTCTTTTTTTTTTCTTTTCTTTTTTAAAAAAACGACGTCATCTTCACACGAATGAAGGCAAGCCGCCATCGTTTTCTTCTGATAAGGATAATTTTTTGTTCTTTTTTCTTTAAAAAAAACGACGTCGTCTTCACAAGAATGAAGGTAAGAGGAAAAGCTCCTCCTCGTTGCGCAGAGAGAGTCTCCGCTCAATATTTTTTGTTTTTTTTTTTTTTTGAAAATGACGTCGTCTTCACACGAATGAAGGTAAGTCGTTGTCGTTTTCTTTTCATAAGGATATTTTTTTTCTTTTTCCTTTTTTTAAAAAAAAAGATGTTGTCTCCACACGAATGAAGGTAAGCCATCATCGTTTTCTTCTCATATGGATACGGGGAAAATATGAGAAGAGTAGGAAAAAAAAAGCTTATTTTGTATAGTAGAATGGGATTGGATACTATTGCATCTACAGTACTCAGAAACTGCCCTTTTTATATAGTAGATGTTTTCTTTTTAAAAAAAAACGACATCGTCTTCACACGAATGAAGGTAAGCCGTCGTCGTTTTCTTCTCATAAAGATACAGGGAGAAAATGAAAATATGAAAAGAGTAGGAAAAAAGCTTATTTTGTACAGAAGAACGGGATTGGATATTATTGTATCTACAGTACCCAGAAACTACCCTTTTTACATATTAGGGATTATATAGTAGGGATATGTGTGGTAGCTAAAATAGAAGGAAGAAAAGATTCTCCATCTCCAAGTAAAAATAAAAAGGAAATACAACTGAAAAATAGAAACACGAGTTGCAAACCTCCTTGACTTTCGGCGCCAACAACACCACGTACCGCCTGAAGCACGGATCGTAGTACCACTACACATCACCACTCTCCAATTCCTTTGTAATTTTTATGGTTCTTTAGAAAGAAAAAAAAAAAGAACAAAGATCAGAAAAAAAAATCTACCGAAGGGGAATCGAACACAAATACACAGAAACAAACAAGAAAATGAAGTTTTGAAAATTTTAAATATATGGGTTTAAATCTAAGATACGAGAAGAAAGAATAATGCAGCGAATAAATACCTAACTATTCAAAGTCTAATACAACGTCATTTTTATAGCATTCTGGGAAAACAAATGATGTGAAAATGGATATAAAACATATAAAATTGGATGACTGGATGAGTGAAAATTGAAAAATGAACATTAACATCTCTTTGGTTACTATTGCATCTACAATAACTACAGTGCCCTTGCACCTCTTTGAGAGTATCTTGATTCCCGAAGGTCTCATCCTCTTCAATCTCCTCATCAAGTAACTTTGTCATGCTGTCAAAGTAATTTCAAGAATTCACTTTCATTCAATCCAACCATGTATGTGCTTAAATTTATTTGGCATACAAAAGATATTAGTAATAAAGGTGTATTATCGTTTTCCTCTGGTTAATCAAGAGGTACCATCAAGAAACACATGCTGCTGAATCTCTTTTTTGCTTTTCTCCATTGTATTTCACTCCACCCCAAAAAACAAAATCCACAGACCCATTATAAAATCAGTATACAAGAAACATTTTTATAAGTCTGCATTCTTCTTATGATACTATCAACATTAAAGCGATTCATCGAACATTTAATGGGCAATTCTGAAACTGCCCATTAAACCACAAAAGTGTTCCCTCCAGCAAAACCCGATATGGACCCGTTCTTTCATGTTTTCTCCTCTTTCTTTACAAAACTTATGCTTCGGGATTGGGTCTCGAGTCCTGTAATTGCTAGTATTTTTCCGCGGGAGGAGTAGGATTTGTTAGATAAAATATTCGTGAACGAATGCCGGTTTAACAAATATCGAATTTACAGCATATACCGGATATGCAACTAACATACAATACCGAATATGCAACTAATATACCGTACATTAAACTAACATAGCGGATATGTAGTTTACCGTGTAGACAATAACTTATCGAATAATAGCTAAGATATAGTAGATTAAATAATTTGCTATTCAAAACAAACAAAATAAGTTGTATAAATCACGATAAAATAGAACAAATAATCTAAATAGTAGAGAATAAAAAATTCAATTGAACTTTAAAAATCAAGGGAAGTGTGAACACAATTTCTTTAAAACAAATTCACCCTCTCATCGTAGGTGCTTGATTTCCGGCGCCAACAACACCATGTACCACCTAAAGCAGGGATCGTAGTACCACTACACAACGCCACTCTCCAATTCCTTTGCAATTTTTATAGTTCTTTGGAAAAAAAAAAAGAACAAAGATCGAAAAAAAAATCCACCGGAGAAAATTTAACACAAATACACGAAAACAAACAAGAAAATGAAGGTTTGAAAATTCTATTAGATAAAATATTCGTGAACGAATGCCAGTTTAACAAATACCGGATTTACAACATATATCGGATATACAACTTACCGGATATGCAGTTTACTATGTAGACAATAACTTACCGAATAATAGCTAAGATACAAAAGATTAAATAATTTGCTAATTACAACAAACAAAATACAACTTACCGGATATGCAGTTTACTATGTAGACAATAACTTACCGAATAATAGCTAAAATACAAAAGATTAAATAATTTGCTAATTACAACAAACAAAATAAGTTATATAAATCACGATAAAATAGAACAAATAGTCTAAATAACAGAGAATAAAAAATTCAATTGAACTTTAAAAATCGAGGCCTGTGTGAACACAGTTTCCTTAAAACAGATTTGTTCCTTCACCGTATGTGCTTGATTTCCAACGCCAATAACACCATGTACCGCCTAAAGTGGGGATCTTAGTACCACTACACAATGCCACTCTCCAATCCCCTTGCCATTTTTATGGTTCTTTGGAAAAAAAGAACAAAGACCAGAAAAAAAAAAAATCCACCGTAAGAAAATCGAACACAAATACACAAACAAACAAGAAAATGAAGGTTTGAGAATTCTAAATATATGGGTTTAAATCTATGATATGAGAAGAAAGAATAATTTAGGGAATAAAAACCTAACTATTCAAAGTCTAATACGAGGGGAAAAAATAATGTGGAAATGGATATAAAACGTATAAAACTGGAGGAGTGAAAACTAGAAAAATGAACAGTAACATCTCATTGATTATTATTGTGTCTACAGTAACTATAAAGTGCCCTTTTTATGTAGTAGGGACACACACACACACACACCACTGTCACCACGCACACATATGATATAGGTATATACTGGTGCGAAAAGATATATAGAGAGAAGAAAGTGAAAATTAAGAGAGAGAGAGAGAGAGAATGTTTATGTCGATGATTTGTAATGGAGAGGAAAAGGAGATTGGGATGCAGCAAGCAGGTGGAGCATGCCCTTATTGTGGAGGGAAAGTGCATGCAGTAGATGTAAGAAGACAATGGAAGTTTTGCTTTATTCCCATATGCTTCAAGTTCAAGAGGAAATATATTTGTACTCTTCATAAACAAACCTTCACTACACATATTTGAGATTTTTATGTACGATGTGTCGAATTGTTTGAATGGCATTGTAATAAAAAGTTGTCTTCCCAGTGTGCAAAAGAGGGAGGGACTCAGCTCATTTGGTGTGCATTTTTTGTTCCTTTGATCGATTTTTTGTAAACATTTTCCCTTCATCCAATCCAGCATTATTGTAGTTTCAAGAATACTCTTTAGGTTTTTTGTCTATTGCGCTGGGTATTTTTCTTTCTCGGAACATTGCCAACTAAATCATAATTTCTCGATTTTCAATTCGCGCACAAATGCAGAAAATGTTTCATCACGCTCATGAACAAGCAGGTGAAACGATTTTCCTTAGCCTTGGTGACTCGTTCAAATATTAGTCTATTTTATTAGGACGACATAATTATTATGAAATGCTTTTTCATCTTTTAATAGTTTAAAATTTTTAAATAAGATATTTTTACGTTATTATAATAAGACAAGAAGTTTCAGTTCAAGTATCATTGTTGCTTACTAATGAAAATTACACATTTTAAGGGAATGTTTGGGAGTTTTTTTTTTTTTTTTCACCATCGATTTTGGGCGGCACCATTTTGATCGGTTTTGGGTGGCACCACTTATAAGTAAAAAAAAATATTATATAAAAAACTATAAACGGAAAATTTTACCGAGGAACATATATGTCATTTTTTATTTTTTTTAAAGACTCAAAACTGGTGGATAATAAACTTCCAAGCATACGTTAAACAGTTTTAAAAAATTGCTACTAAAATCAATCAAAATTGATACACATAAAAGGTCGTAATCCACCAAAACTCCCAAGCAGGCCCTTAGGTGAGGAGACTGGAAAACATAAATTAGAAAAGCAATTTTCCACTCTAATACTGCAATATGTTGAATGGAGGGTAACGAGAGTTTGACAATATATATACTGTTAAAGATGTAGTGAGATTACTCTTTTGCATTTTTCTGTTTTTTCGACAGATACTGTTTTGCATTTGTTAATATTAAGAAATGAATTAAACTACTCGTACATTTTGTACAACTAGTTTAACAATTAAAATCCTGGCTATTGATTTGAATAACCAAACTGCCCGCCAACTCAGGAATTGTTAAACTAGTTGTAAATGTAGCAAAACTCATTAAAGAAATTAACTGTAAAATTAAGTTCTAGCCCCAGCTAAATTAAAGGACGGATAGGATCACCTTCTTGATGATTACTTTGTTTATATCCTCCATAATAGGAACTTCAAGTGCATTTCTACTCGGTGTTTCATCTTGTCATTGGCCAACTTGCTCTATTCATTTATTTTGCTCACCGGATTGGTCTCCCAAAGAAGATGATTTATCAGAACATGAAAAAAAATACATGTAACGAACTCTTACTCACCATATTATAATCGAATGTAAATCAAAATTCACCGTAGTAAAAACATGAATTACATGTCACTCGAAGCACACAGTTCCACGCAATAAGATCATAAGGAAAGTGATCCTGGCAGAGCAAGGGGCAGATATAACATCACAAACTATGATCACAGAGTGAAAAAACAATCTATTCAGTTAATTAGTTTCAACAAAATACAATAATATACAGATGACATCTTGAAGTAGAAATATGTTGGGTAAAGCTTGATCTTTCTGAGCAATAACAACTCACTGTATTGTAAGTGCAAAAGATTACAGGACACGAGCATCTACAAGAACTCCATAAGCCTCGAATCTTGGTTCTATATTTATTCATAAGCATCCAAACAAGCAAGTGTATATACATACATTTAGTATAAAATAAACAAAAGCCCTTAGATCTCAAAGCTTTCCCCAAATCACAGGCAGCTTAAAACTTCTAAAAGAGATTCATCAAAGGCCTTTTACCCTTAAAGTTCCCTTCATGCATCATAACAATAATGCAGGGGAGGAAGATCCCGTGATGGAAGCAGCGGCAATGACAGAGCTAGATATTCCAGTGATGCATAAAAGGTAAATTCTGAGTCAAAAAGCCATCGAGTAACCACAATGAGTTAATTTTATTCCGTCGCCATCTAACAATCCATTTGAATATAAGATCAAACCCAGAACATAAATGCCCACCCAGACATTGTCACCAAGAGTTGATGCACAGAACCAGTTCATGGACTTCATCATTCATATCTTTAAGTCCACATAAATCATATTTGAACTCTAGGAGTATTGTTGAAACAGCAGTGATTATGAATATCTTATTCAGTAAAAAGATTTCATTACAACTTCATATACATACTCAGGCTTACAAAAGATCAAACAAGTACAAGATAACACGAGCAGCCGAAACAAAACTGTAAATCAAGCCAAACACAACAACACATCACCAGTAATGTCATGCAAGGAAAATTACGGGTATGATACATATCATATCAGCTAGTAATTACTTCTGTTCCTCTTTTTCAATAGCAGCATTGGCAGCAGCAACATCCTCATCCAAGAACAAATCCCAGTGTCCATCCCACTTGATAAAGAACTCAGTATCCTCAAAATATTTCACCCTGTGCACATCTCCAGCCGGTGTAAACAAGTAATCCCCCACCCCCAATTCATATTTATCTCCTTTCGTCAAGTTCCACACACATTTACTCCCACTTATAACCACCAAATCATGTCCAAAGGTATGATGATGGGCCGGCTCCAGGCTGCCGGCCTTAAACCTCACTATAGCCGATGTAGGCGTCTCCTTCAAAATTTTCATGGACGCACCAGGCATTATATCCACAGGCGAAAACTCCTTTTGATCCCGGCTTTTCGCCAGGGAGCAAATAAAACACGGAGAATCAGCAATACCATCAGTTTTGTTCTCGATTTTAGTTTTCCCAATTTCAGACATTTCTTTAACAGAAGTATCCAAAAAGGACTGGATATCTTCCGGCCAGGGATTGGAACCGGAAGCGGGGCACGGGGCCTTAAAGGGGGTGTTGAGGAAAGTGTTCAGAATATCTACAGCAACTTCAGGGGCAGTAGACATACCAGAGACAGCAAGAACATTACAATTATTGATGGACCGGGCATTGAGGGCATCAGCTGGGGTGGGGCAGGTGGCGGCGTATACTCTTGGGAACTTGTTAGCAAAGATGCCAACACCCACGCCAGTGCCACAAGCCACTAGGCCACGGATCTCGACGGAATCATCGGTGTTTGCCTGGCTGACACGGCGGCCGATTTCTTCGCCGACGGAGTAGTACTTATCAGTTCCGAGGTCTTCCACTTCGATGTTGAGAGAGCGGAGGTGGGTTAAGAGTGTGTCTTTCAAGTTGCAGCCGAAGGAGTCGGCTCCTGCTATAATTTTGATGCGCCGGGGAATTGTGGCGATCGCCTCTTGCTGTGCCATGATAACTGATGAATTATCAATCAAAATGGGTGCCCGATAATACGGATCTGATGGAAAGATTTTTGGGTTGCGCAGATTGATAAGATCACTTCCATACTATTACTCACAAAAAGTTTATCCAGTTATTACTTTCCCGTCCAAATATTTAAAAATAATAATTACCCATCAACTACTCTTTACTTATCCACCAAAAACAAAAATTCCTACGTGACGTTAACGAAGTCTATATGGACGGATGAAATTAGTGCAACTTTTTTAAAATTTAAATGAACAAGTAACGACATAAAATGAAGTTTAATGAGCATTGATTTAATTAACTCGACTTTAAAAGGATTTAAAGAAGACATTGAAAACGTTTCATTTCAATTCCAAATTTAATAAAATTGATTAATTTCATGAATTATAGCTACTCTGTAAATCAATCATTTGTTCATCAATATCGAACTCCATTCAATTTACTTAGATCGTTCCAATATTATTACTATCATTGTTCAAAAATTTCACTGGGTAAGCCTGCAATTTTTGTTCTAAACAAACCTAAAGAAAGTGGGATTTACTATTGCATATTAAATTGTATCGAGAAAATCTTGAAACAGATGAATAACGATAGTAATAATATTGGAATGATCAAATAAATTGAATGGAGTTCGACAATTGATGAGCAAATAATTGATTCACAGAGTTGCAATAATTCGCGAAATCAATCAATCAATCTTATTAAATTTGGAATTGAAATAAAGCGTCTTCGATGGGACTCCAAGCCATTCTAAAATCGAGTTAATTAAATCAATTTTCATTAAACTTTATGTTAGACTACTAGCTCACCAAAATTTAAGCAAATTACTCGGTACTCACATATACTTAAAAGAAGTTATCCAATCATCACTTACACCAATTTCATCCATCCACGTAGACTATGTCAACGCTACGTAAGATTGTTTGTCCATCCACGTGGATTTCTTTGTCCACGTGGATTTATAGAATTTGTACGAGCGATAGATGGGTAATATTTTTTAAATACGGGTGAGCAATGAATAATATTTTTAATAATCTAAAGTGAAGTTCAGTAAGCATTGATTTAATTAACTCTACTCATGGACATGGCAACTAGAGTCAACGAATACTGGCTTGGAACAAATCGACGCCTTACTTGAGTCCGAATTCATGTTTTCAATTTTATTTTATTTTTTCAGTTTGAATGCAGGTACTTAAAATGTAGAAAAAATACTCTAACTTACAATTGAATTTTGTTATAAAATTAAAAGAAACATAGAGAATTATATGAGAAGAAATAGAGAGAATCAAAACTCAAATGTATGATTTTATTATTAAGGGAGAATTGCAGTTACTGTACCAAACATTTCATTTTATTGTAGACTTGACCTAACTTTTCATTTGTATCAATTACGATACCAAACGTTTAAAAAATTCACATTTGGAGTCCAAATGGATGAAAATTGATAGTTCATCAATTACTTGACCAAAAGTCAACATTTTGACCAAATTTTGACTAATTTTTAAAGGTACCTTTACATTTTTCATTTAAAACAATTGAAAAAAAATAAAATTTTCATTTAAAACAATTGAAAAAAAAAATGACATTCATCCATGCATAAGCAATCTTAGCTTCAATTTTGATATAATATAGTTGCCCTTCTAACCATTGGTTCCAGGATGACAACCAAACATTTTTACATAAATACTAAAGTGAAGGTGCTCTCCTTACCTATGCCTCCTCTTTGTTCACGCAAGCTGTCTAAGTTATTGTATCGAGGGGTATGGCATAAGACGAAAAAAGTTGTCTTAGTCTTTCTTCTTCAGTCCGTGACTAGTATATCTTCATCTTCTCCACTCACCTCACACACACTCCCACCCCAAAACCAAAAATAGAAACCACCCACTCCCTGCCACTGCCACTCACCCACACCTCCCACCACCACTATCTCTGCAATCAACGCCATGGTTAGCAACCTCAATGGATTACAATCAACTTTAAAGTTCAAAGGAAGATTCATCAAGATGCCAAAATCAAAACAATGTAACAAAATTCCTCAAGCTTCCAAATCCAAACAGAGACATATCAATTAAAGTTTGCTAACAATTCAGAGAAAATGATGTGAACATAATCAAATCTGATTTTCTGGGGTTTATCAATTTCATGTCACATTTGTTGGGGTTTATCAATTGCCTCCAAGTTAACATCATGCCTTAACGAATTTTTGTAGTCTTAGCCAATCGCCTTCAAAAACCCCACTCTTTTCTGTCGCCCTACAAACAAAAAACCAATTTACACTTTGTAAGTGTTATGCCCTAGGCCCAATAACTTTGGACATAGACACTTTTAATGTATATATAACCGATGCATATTAATAGCAAGATCTATTATTTAATTAAATTAATACTCTAATTAATTAAATAATAGAATTCGTAGATTCAAGTCTGGTGATTTGTTAATCACAATGAGTTGTGATTGTGAGATACAAATTACATATGACTGAATCTTAAATCGTCTGTGATCGTATGTAATAACGAGATACGGATATCGTTATTACGAAAGACCATCACGTGTGGCATTTCTTACTTGTAAAGTAAGTAGCTGATCTCTCAAGTTAAAGTGTGGTGACACTTGAATGAACACGTGGATATTTTATTGTAGAATAAAACATTGGAGACCCATTGGGAGATTCCACATGGATAACTATTTAAGTGTCAGTGGTTAATCTCTAACGTTCGGTAGTGAAATTTGTCATTTGACTTGAGGTCATCATAGTGTCTTATATGAGGACAGTCATACTTTGGTGATGTTGGATGTTGCTCTGCCAAGGGTCGCTAATACAGTATCGTTCGGGTATGTCAAGAATCACATGAAGGTTGTGAATGATCATAGAGGATTCGTCACTCTTAAATAGTAAGAAATTATGATCTACATTTTATCTAATTAAGTTGACAATGAAATCCTTGGCCAATGTGAACTCATAAGTCGAAAATAAGTTTTCGACTTACATTGACTTAATAGTGGGATAAAAGATATGATCGATGATTGAGATTGACACATATCCATATCTCGTAATTGATTGGATCATATTGATGAAAGGATTATAGTTTTACGTTAAACGAACAAGTTTGATTTTGTCACACCAAGTGACATTTCCTATCACATGTATTACCCGACACATTGTTAGATGTCAATTTGGGACGACGGATGTGAATTGATAATAAATTAAAAATGGATATTTTAATACAAAATAATAATTCACGTCGTTGGAGTCGTGATCGAAAACCTAATGGGTCACATACAAAAGAGAATTATAAGAATGAGATTTACCAATAAATTAATTGACAAGTATTGGATACTTAATTAATTGAGTTGCTTTTTAATAAGCCCGAATTAATTAATAAGATTAATTAATTCATAGACCAATATTTAATTAATTTTATTAATTAAATATTTGACCGAATTAAGTTTAAGAGACGGGCCGAGCCCATTTGGACTTATATTAATAGGCTGCTAGGGTTTGAAAACAGTAATTGAATTTTTATTATTCTTGCTAGCACGAGAAAAGAAAACCCTAGTCGTCATTCTTGTTCTCTGTATGGATTATCATTGAAGATTGGACAATTGAACAGTTTGGATTGTAGATCGTGATCATTCGAATTCGAGAATTAGCAAAAGAGTTTGAAAAATTCATCAAATGTACAATTCTTATCACGGTTTCTATTTAAACATAAAACATATCCTTGTTTGAAAATTAAAAATTGTTTATTTCCGCTATGTATGATTGAGTAGATTCCCAACACACTTTATAGTGTTCTTCAATCAAAATCCAGAATATAGTGAGGGAGAACGAATTTGATAGTCTAGTCCCATTTCTTGCTTGCCCAATTTTCACAAATCCAAAAATTTCAGAGTTTGATGACTATGTGGAATTAAACATAATTGGCTTTAGAGGACTCTAAGAATGAGGCAGCGTTTGCGATTGTAGGAGTTGGGCGATTAGGAATTGTGAGTTGTGACGGTTGTACCGATTTTGGTGTTGGGAATTGTGGCGATTTGAGGTTATAGGTAGCAGTAGCGACCGTGGCAGGAGAGAAAGAGGCGCCCGGAAGATAACTTTTTGAGATGAGAAAAGTAGTGGTGATGTCGACGGTTTGCCAGCAGTTTTGGTGGTGATAATGCTTGGTGGACTGTTGTTTGTTTTAGGTTTGATTTTGGATCGAGTTGGACGGCTTGAAGAAGATAACTTTTTTCCTTAAATTATTTTAATTGAGAATTATAAACTTACTATTTTACCTTTAAAAATTAGTAAAAATTTGGTCAAATCGTTAACTTTTGATCAACTAACAAATGAACTAATGGTTTTCATCCATGGATCCGAGTGTGAATTTTTGAAAAGTTTGGATCAAATCTACAATAAAATGAAAAGTTTGGTACCGTAACTGTAATTCTCCCTTATAACAATTGATCCATATTTATAGAGTTCAAAATAAAAGATACAATTTGAATAAAATAAGAATCTGTTTGGACTGCATTACAATATACTTTTTTGTAGATTTTTGAGATTTTACTATAATAGAATTAATATAAAATTCTTGTAGAATTCTTATGGGTCAGGGAATCAGGGAGAGTTGATTGACTCATGAGCTATGCTACAATGACATGTTCAAAGATAGAGAGAACATGTGTCAATATATGATTGAACAGTTTTCTTTAAAAAAAAATGTACACACAACATCCAATCAATGTCTATCACCCCCACTATGTCTCTCTCATCCTTGTCATTATCTTTGTCGAATGAGCATTATTCATTGACTCATACATCCACTAAACTATTATATGTGTCCAGTTTTGTCCTCTCGTTTGCATAAATTGACAAATTACCCCTCATATCATACTTCTTGACATTCATTGCAATTGCATTTTTGTAGAGGTAATATGAAGAGTGAAAGTTTGGCCTCCATTTTAATTAGATTTTAGAGGAAAATGTATTTTAAAATAGTAATTTTTTGAAGAATATGTAATAAAAGAAAAAGAAATTTTTTTGAATTTACATATAATATTATTTTATTAAAGAACCTGTAATTGACAAGAGAAAAGTAAAAAATGAATTACGATATGAATGAAGCTCAAAAACGGGGCAATAGTGAAATGAACATACACAATAGGTTTGAAAAAGTAAATTCATCACGATCTGTCTTGACAAAAAAACATGAAAATAGTGCATCTTGGGTCCGCTCTTGCGAAAATGAGAATGAGATATTTCTATTGTTGCAAAATTGGGGTCAAACAGGCTCTAAACCCTTTTAGGGTAAATATAACTTATCTAAATATTTTTCATGAGGTTAAATAAACATTAATAATTATCCCATAATTTTATAACACTCTCCATTCATTAATTATCAATCATGCTACTAAATGTACATTTTATTATACATCTTTTTGATATTGTATTATGTATCGGCACATAATTAGAAAGTTTTAAAAATAAACACACTTTTCCACGCAAACACTTTTTGAATTCTCGCATAATGTCAAAAATATGCAAATTATGGAATGTACTCTCAACATAATTCAATAATTATTTGTACTAACTGTCTCGTTAAAAAATCTAGTTTGATTAAAATTCAGTGGGATAAAAATACCAAACAAATAAAAAAGGAGTACAAATAGTTATAACAAAATTTGAGTAATAAAATGTTATCTCATTAAAAAAATTTCAAGAAAATTTAGTGGGATAAAACTCGGATGAAGAAAAAAGAGTACAACTACTCCCTCTATTTTCAATATATGAAATGTCTCGTATCTAGCTATTCATATCGTATACGCTAATGGCTTCAATATCACAATTCCTACGAAGTGTGTTTCTTATTGTCTTGTTATAATTTTCAAGAAATATCATCTTCATTTAAGATATTTATCAATATTTGTTGACTATAGTAACGTAATGGTTCGATTAAAAACAAATCTTGATTTTATTCTCTTCATGAGTCTCGTTCACAATTTATAACTTATAAGAGTATTATTTTGACTGGACGGACCCAGCACCCCGCCGGGGGGAGACCGTACGTGCTGGGATCCACCGGACTGCCAACAGGTCCCCGTTCCTGGTTCTGCCAGTGCTGGTTCGTCCTCTATATTCTTTAGTTTCTTTTTTGTGGTGAAATTGGGCCAATTTGGCCCAACTGGCCAGCCTTTATTTTTTTAAAAAAAATTGGGCCAATTCGGCCCAGCCTATCATAATTTATTTTTTTAATTGGATTGGGCCATTTGTTCTGGGCCCAATCCAAATTTATATAATATATAAAAGCCCAATCAATTGCCCTTTAAATCAAAATTCATCCCCAAATTGAAGACCTTCATCTTCACGACTCTCACCCAAATCCCAATTGCACGTCCCTCACTCTCGTTGTCGTGCCACCTGTCCCACCACCAATCCGGCCAGCCCTCCGTCAGGCTGCTATAGTCTCCGTCCCAGTCCCGTCCTTCGCGAGTTTTGGTGAGTTTGAAACTGTAAGAATCTCAAAACTTAATTACTTCTAATTTGAACATGAATTATAATACTTCTCCTTCTGTTACAACTTATACATATATCAATAAAGCATAATTCAAGATTGTTTACTGCTGCTTATCTTCCATTCTTTTAACTCTAGTTCTCGTGCTAGCATATATGAACAGTGAACTATAGAAACAATTTTAATGGCGTTAATTTGGATAATCTTTTCGTTATTGATTTTAATGAAGGGTCCTATTTGGCTATTGTTTCTTGTATTAGAAGAATTTTCAAGTTTTAGTCATTTAATTCTCTATCAAATTATACATGGAGGTTATCAATCTTGACTCTTGAGACGTGGTATGTCATCTTTCTAATTTTAGTTAAAATTCGTTCAAGACCAGATTGATCTATTCATTCAGCTAATACAATAATTGATGAGCAGATGTTTGGAGACCTAAAAATCTGATTCTATTCAATAGTTTTTCAATGAGGTCTGCATTCATGTATAATTAAGTTTGAACATAAAAATCAGTTCATTATTAGGCTTTGTTTATTTAGCTTCCAATCAAGAGATTAATACGAACCTTTCTATTAGTTTCTCATCATTTGTGTTTGTAGAGAGTTGGGATTTTAACTAATTAGGTTGTGCAAAATCTGTTCATAATTTGTAGAGAGTTGGGATCTTAAGTATATATTGAATAATTTTTAATATTATGTAATTAAATATTAATAAACAATCTCGCTTTTACGAGCGATGATTGTCGACGTTGACCGATCAACGTCCGTCGGGGCTTTGGGTCCGTCCGTGCAGACATGTATATCACATTGATCAAAAGGTAAACACGTTTTACAAAAACAAAAAAAAATAAAAAAATAAAAAAAATAACATCACTACCTCAAAAATGAAGCCCCACGCCAAATTGGTTTATTCAGTGGACAAAAACTCTCATCTCTCTAAGCAATGCAAGAGAGGAAAATTTTGAAATCAATATCTCCAATAGTGGAACAAAACACATGGTATCAATTAATTTCAAATCAATAATGTGTTGGAAAATATTTCTTCCACATAAAGGGGTTGAAGAAGAAAACAAAGAATGTAATCAGGAACTTCAAAGAACAATAAAAAAAGAGAGGCTCAAACACGAAATTGATATCGTTGTCTTCAAACGATATTTGCCCCCTCTCGAATTGATTTATGAGCTTAAAGGGTTTTTGGCAAATGATTTGTAGGATTTATCAAACCCTGTAATAGAAATACACTTAAACACTTAGTTTTTTCTACCAAAATTTCAAGAACATAGAGAGAAATTTTGAAAATGAATGAAAATAATTTTTGATCTTTTCTCTTTTGGAATGGAATATGATTTCAATTGGTTTCAATATTGTTTTCAATGTATTTGGTATTGATCACAAGACATCTATTTATAGATCTCCATAAATACCCACGAAATGACGTCAAAAATCCATGAAAAGTTGCAAACTGTTCACCAAAAGTCACAACAAATTCAAACAAAAAAAACCTATGCGACCGCATAGAACAACCACATATTTCATTTGGGATACGACTGCATGTAAGCCTACAGGAATTTCGAGCCCTGCGGATGATTTTTCTATGCGACCGCATAGAATTATACTTTTGGCCTCCAATTCCATTTTTCATTCTAAATCCAATTTTATTAGTTTTGAACAATAATTTCAACATATAGTTGAATCAACACATGAGCACGGGGTTCTCTATATTATAAGATGAAGATGAAACTCACCATTTTCTGGAGCCTCCTCTTGTACATTCTGAATCTTGAAGCAAAAAAATTCTTATTAGAAATATAACATTTGTATGGTAGGAAAATATTTAAAAAAAAAAAACAATTTTTTTTGAAAAATCAAACATTTTTAGACATCTCAAACTTACATAGAGGCATAATATGGAGTATACACCGTGTAATAGCTACTCTATGTGTTGTGAAAAGCGAATATGAACCAATACCAAATTATTGGAGAAAATAAGAGATTGTGCTACAATATGAAGTAATTATCAAAAGAACAAAATAATTTGTAGAGAATAAATATTTTATTATAATATGAAGAAAGAATACAAAGACTTTGTGTTTACAATGTTTCCAATTTCTCACTAAATCATAATGACGAGCCAACTATATATAGAGAACAAATACGGGACGTCCAAACCCCAATAGTATAGTTGTAGTTGAAGTAGAATGCAAGAAAACTCGTCAAAACATGAAAAGAGTCTGAACCAAATAACACAGCCTCTTTAGTTGGTGGCTAGCGGTGCCTTATTGCTCTAACAATAGGCGAGTGCCATTTTCTCTAATTTTGGCGCTCGAGCTCCCAATTAGTGTTAGGCTAGTGAAAATACTGCAAGCCTGCAAGCCCCTTTGGTCCTTAATTTCAACCTCTTCAAGTCCAACACAAATTCAACTCCCAATAGGGCTTCTAAAAAGAACTTCAACTAGAATTTGTCAAGTAAAATTGAATAGGGTTTCACAGTAGCATTCTAATTAGAATATCTCTTAACATGCACTTTAATTAGCTTAATTATCTTCAACAAAAAATTCAAGTCACTCTCAAATTCTAACAATATCCAACTTAAAACGAATTTCACTGCAATGAACAAAAGTGGTATAATAATCACAACTGAAGTTACTGAATGCATCAAAAGAATGATCTTGACTAGAATCAACACTCTTAATCGCATTTAAACCATTAACTAAATCAATAGAATTGTACATATATTGAGTCTTGTGGCCAAAAATTGGTCTATAATAAGCAATTGGATACAATGACACTGTCGATGATGGTGATACGACGGATTTACATGTAACTTCTAAATTCAACTGAGATATATTCTTAAAGAGGATCCCAAACTAGATAATAACGGTACATAATTCAATTTCAAATCCACCCGAACTCTTAAAATATGATAATTGCTCAAAGTTTGTGTATAACACTACAAGATATATAAATGAGATTTTCTATGTCCCTTTAACAAAACACTGGCTCATTTACTAATTTTTAGGACTCCACCTTCAACAGTATATCTGTACCTTTTGAATCAAGAATACTTAAGGAGATAAGATTTCTCTTCAAATCTGGGAAGTGTCTCACTGCATCAAGTGTTCTAACCATCCCATCAAACATTTTGATTCCCCGACCAATACCAACTATCCAACATGGTGTATTATTACCGTTCATAACAACACATTTTGAAACTTCTTCATAAATTGAAAACAAATCCCGATTAGAAATCATATGAAAAGTATAAGCTGTATTAAAAATCTAAATCTCATTAGGTTGACGAGGTTTGGAGTTTTAGTCATACTTAAGTAAAAACTCTCCATCATTATTAGGGTTTTCTACAATACTTGCTTTTCTTGAAGTTTCTAATTGTTGATTTACGACCAATTTTAATTTATTTGACAACTTATAACAATAGTTTATCAAGTGCCCCTTTTTTGCAATAATTACAAAATTTGAAGTTAGATTTTGATTTGTCCCTTGAATGACCACTATCAACAATGAGTCCATCTCTATGACCCTCAGATGCAACAAGATGCTTAATTTTCTGATTTGAATATAGCGTATCCTAGGCCTCTTTGACGATGAGAGCATCACAATTATATAGAATCTTATCTCTAAAATACATATATGAAGTGGACGATGAACACAATAAAATCAAGCACAAATCTTTTTCATCATTTTTAACCTTCAATGTCTCCAAATCAGTGACGACTTCCTCTAGGTGATCCTCAAGAGATGTACCTTATATCATACGATGAGGATATAGACTTTGTTTCAGATGTAATTTGCTAGTGAGAATATTCATCATACATAATTGCTCTAATTTTAACCATAATGTAGCGGTTGACTCCTCCTTTAAAATGTCCTGAAGAATATTATTTGAAAAATGAAAATGTATTTGAGATATGGTCATTCGATCTGTACGGTGTTTCTCCTTTAGAGTCCAAGTTGTGGGTATTTTGTCAAATCTCATCAACGTGTCATCCAAATCTATACGAGCGAGTACTGCTAGCAACTTTACCCGGAGAAAATATTGTATTGCGATCCAATAGTAGAATAACATACTTCATTGTTGTCATCACGAATATCAAGTTGAGCTATTAACTTTTCAAAATCTCAATCTTCCCAAAAATTTCAAAACCAAAAAAGCTCTGATAGCAATTTGTTGTAAAAAAAAAACAGAGATGAGATCGGATTAAATCAATACCAACTTGTTGGAGAATATAAGAGATTATAGCCACAATATGAAGTAATTAATCACATGGACAAAATAATTTGTAGAGAATGAAGATTTATTATAATATGGAGAAAGAATATAAGAATTTTGTATTTACAATGTTTCTAACTTGTTACTAAATCATAATGAAGAGCAAACTATATATAGGGAACAAATGGGAGACGCCCAAATTCTAATAGAAGAGTTGTAGTTAAAGTAGAATTTTAATTTGTGACCAATTAATTTGATAATATATGACAAATAAATAAGTTGTGACATATAAGTATGTAACTGTGATCATTAATTGTATAACCACGACATTAATAAATTTAGTTAATAAAATATTTTTAATTATTTAGTTATCATCTGAGATTTGAAAATTTAAACTATTTGTCTGAATTTTGAATTGATCTATACTTTACACCAAAGATATGAAATTTTCCGTTCGTTTTAATTTTAGTGTATAGTCCACCAACAATTAATGTCACTTGTCAAGCCTAGCCCAATTCTTAAAACTAAATTTTTGTTTTAATTCTTGGCCCGGTTTTTAAAACTAACTTTGTTTAATTTTAGTCCAAATTCAGCCCACTCATTTGATTCCTCTCTTTTCTTCAAATTCAACCCTCATGCGTCATTTGAAATTTTTGAAAACCAAATTGAAATTCCCAAAAAAAATAAAATCGGAGCCATCGATTTCCTACAACTGATTGTCAACCACAAATCGTAGCTATTGACGAAATATACTTGAAGAAATTTTGGAAAGGAACTGTATATACAACTTGTAAGGACAATCGCACAAACCGGAAGCAAATTACAGAATAATAATGGAGAAGATATCGTCACCAAGAAACACATTCCCTTTCATTTCGGGCTCAGAAATTCATTGTACCCTTCTGTATAAAGCAATAGCCACAAAAGATCTCAAATCTCTAATCTAAAACCACTCAGGTTACTCAATGGCTCCTAGATAAAATTAGGCCAAACCGGACTGCCTCTCTCTAGCACAAATCACCACACAGGCTATCAATCACACAGATTAAGGATTACAACCAGAAGTTAAAATCCAACTCTAGATTCACAAAGAAAAAGAGAAGAGAAACACGAAGAACTCAAGAAGGAAAAATCGCCAGAGAACTTCCAGAAGAGGACGCGAGAGAGAGTGAAGAAAATCTACTCAAAAAACGCTCCAGGTGGTACATATATCAGGCCAAGCTAATGGACCAACAATTCAGCCCATTTGTCAATAAGGCCAGAGAAGCTCAAAGTGTTTGGACTGGGCTTGGGATCATG
>CAIGRO010167579.1:0-10491 GCA_903798355.1 Fraxinus baroniana
TGAAAGTTGCCATTTTTACAAGTGGTTAGAGAAAAATGGATATTTCTTACAATTTCCACTTAATTGTTTAGCATTCTGCAAATAATAAAATGCAAATATCTCAATAGAATGGAGTGATAAATGTGGTCTTGGAATAATTTAATTGAGATTTTCTAATCTTTGAAAGTTCTTTAACAGCAATATTTTCTCTATCCTGGATAATCTTATATCATTTATCTACAAAATAAATAATCTGCATATAAAGTTCGAGATTTCTCTTAATAAGCGTTATATTTTTCATTGTCGCTCGAAGTCTAAATTATATCACCATTCAACAAGTTCAAATTATTCTTTCGATCCATCCAACGAGTCCCAAGACTTACAAAAAAAATAGAATAGAAATATTAGAAAGATAATTTTGTGAAGTGCTTATGACGATAAAAATAAAAGAATTTGTTTCAAGTGTTGTTACAAACTCCGTAGGCTGGTGGTGGGGGGTGCGTGAGTTAATTTTTTATTTATTTATTTATTTTAAATCAATTAAATGTAAAATGGTCATTTTACTCAAAATTTGATTTTGTAAACGTCAAACTGATAATTTTCATTACATAAGAATCCTAGACACGGATATTTGGAATGTTTGGAACTCCAAGTAGGGGTGGACACAAAACTTTAACGTTGGGGGGAACAATCGAACTTATAAAGAAGTTAAGAGAAATTTTATAATCGAAAATTTACATCCAAAAAAATCAAACCCCATGTAATTTTATATCCAAAAATAAATTTTTGAAAATTTTCTAATAAAATGATGAAAATTACATTGAGAAATTTATATCGCAAAAATAATAAATGTTAATGAAATAACTGAATTTTTTTTTTTGAAACAATGCAGGTTAGACGTCTTTGTAAAGACTCACGTTTAACTTATTTTTAACTATTTTCGATATATGTTTGAACTATTCGATATGCCCATAATGTAGTTCTTGAAATAAGTTTCGAAATGATATAAGCAATTTGTAGATTCGATTAGTGTACGATCATCGGAGAATTTTTAAAATTAGTATATTATCAAAATTCAAATTTATTTTGATTTTGCCACTGTTTGATGAAGATTACAAGCTAGTAGGGTCAAATTGATATCTAAGATTAAATATTTCGATCTAGGAGATGAGGTCACGCGTCCCCTCATCTAATGGACATCATTTTATATGCAACACTATAAATATCATTCCCTAATATCATTTAGGGATAATGCAAATAAGCTATATATCATCTCCTTTTAAGTTGAATATTTTATTGGTAGAGTTAGACGTTCGATCTTAGCTTTTAGTTTGTGTATTATTGATTGTTCCTTATAATGCGATCTCGCTCATACATAACATTTTTTGTCTTACGTTATAAAGCTTCTCTCTCATCAAAACCCAAAGCATCGTAGACTAGTAATCTATCCTAACATTTTGGAATTAGCTTGCATGGACGCGAGTGAGCCGAGTAACTGTTGTCCACGTCAATGATACAAAAAAGATGTCAACACAAGTAAATTGAAGTTGAATAACATTAAACCCCTGTTAGGTAGGAATTAAAATTCAGATTTTAATTTAAATCAAAGTCAACAATTAATATCATATTTGGCTCCCATTACTCAACATTATAACGATTGTAATTTTTTGGAGTGTAATTAAAAATTAAGGAAAATTTTTTGGGTTTACGTGTAATGTTATTTTGTTTGATAATGTGTGGTCGATAAAAAAAAAGAAAAAAAAATTAATTTAATGGGGATCAAACGGGGATTAATTTTATTTATTTTATGTGATTCGTAATTTTTCAATCACACATTTCATTAATTTTTATCAAAATTTATTAAAAATCTAATTTTAATCTTCATCAAACGGGGGCTAAATGTATAATTGGGTTCGTTATTCATGTACCGTCGGCCCAAGTAATCATGCACTATCAGCACATTTCCAACCTTCTGAGGGTTATCTTGATAAACTCGGCCCAATTAAACCAGCATTATCGGCCCATTATTAACCTGCATGGGCTCATATTCATAAATAGTCCATTTCTCAAACTATAAATACTCACTTCATCACGATGCCTTTCTTGTCTAATTTGCTCCTCTGCACAGCTAAAACAAAACCCTAGGTTCGTCTCTGGTATAACCATCCACCTCCGACTCCTTTTCCCTCGGAGCCGCCGCCAACGGTCAGCTGTCTTTCATCCACAGCTGAGGTAGGTCATCCGTAAATTGTTTCATGCTTATATTAATAATTTCTAATTTTAATTTTTTTTCTTGTGTCTTATTGTTTGTTTATTTATCTTACTCTATTTGGATTTTCTTGTTTCCGAAACTATTTATTGAATTATATGACAAGAAATCATATTCATTATTTTGAAATTTTTAGTTAATTATTTGGAGTTTTACGAATTTTTTTCTGGTATATAATTCTTCTTGATATTATTTGTTGCTCTTAGATTTTTATATTTGGAAATTGGTTAACGTTCGTTCTCGAACTTCAGGAGCCAGACCATACTGAAGTTTTTACCCAGTGTTAATCTGTAGATTTCGGGATACCACTAGTAATGCTTATGGCTACAAGGAAAAGTATGCAGCTTATTACATTCTCTCAGGAAATAGTAGATGGAGAACCTATCTATGTTTCTTCTAACAGCCTTCCAATCAAGGCTTTCAAGCGGGAGCCTGCAGGGCATGCTTTTCACGCCGCTGCTCTCAGGTTGATAGGTCATGTTGAGGAAACAAATGCGGATAATCAAGTCGAGGAGGGTTCGAATGAGAAGGAACAGCATTACCAGCAAACTTCAGACTTCTATAGTAGTAAGGGCAAGAAGAAACCTGGCAGTGAAGGGAAGCAGCAGGATCATTATGCTTTATTGGGATTGGGCCATTTGAGGTATCTTGCGAGTGAGGAACTGATAAAAAAAAGTTACCGTGAAGCAGCACTGAGGCATCATCCTGACAAGCAGGCTGCACTTTTACTTGCTGTGGAAACTGAGGCAGCAAAGCAAGCGAAGAAGGATGAAATAGAGAATAATTTCAAGGCAATTCTAGAAGCTTATGAGGTGCTGATTGACCCTGTCAAGAGAAGGATCTATGATTCAACAGATGAGTTTGATGATGAGATCCCATATGAGTGTGCACCGCAGGACTTTTTCAAGGTGTTTGGACCAGCATTCTTGAGAAATGGGCGCTGGTCAGTGAACCAGCCTATCCCGACTTTGGGAGATGAAAACTCTACGTTCAAAGAAGTGGATAGTTTTTATGATTTTTGGTATAGCTTCAAGAGCTGGAGGGAGTTTCCCCATGCTGATGAGTTTGACCTTGAGGAAGCTGAGTCTCGTGATCACAAAAGGTGGATGGAGAGGCAAAATGCAAAACTCTCAGAGAAGGCAAGGAAGGAAGAATATGCACGTATACGTACACTTGTTGACAATGCCTATAAAAGGGACCCTAGAATTCTTAGAAGAAAAGATGAGCTGAAAGCTGAGAAACAGAGGAAGAAGGAGGCCAAGATTTTGGCAAAGAAATTGCAGGAGGAAGAAGCAGCTAGGATTGTTGAGGAGGAGAAACGTAAAAAAGAGGAGGATGAAAGAAAGGCTGCTGAAGCTGCTTTAAACCAGAAAAAGTTGAAGGAGAAAGAGAAAAAGTTATTACGTAAAGAGAGGACTCGTCTTCGCACACTTTCTGGAGCTATTGTGTCCCAGCATTTGCTTGATATTTCTGATGATAATGTGGAAGGTCTTTGCATGTCACTTGATGTCGAACAGCTGAGGAATTTATGTGACAAAATGGAAACAGAGGAAGGGCTAGGGAGAGCTGAATTTCTCAGGGAGGCACTTGGATCTGATAACCAACTGAAGGATGAGAAACATAATAAGAAGAAGAACCTACAGCAGAATGGTTCTGTGGGTGTGAATGAACAAGTGTTATTTGGCAGCAATGAGAAAAGAGAGAAACCCTGGGGCAAAGAAGAGATTGAGATGTTGAGAAAGGGAATGCTGAAATATCCTAAAGGAACTTCTCGGAGATGGGAAGTGATTTCTGAGTACATTGGTACTGGAAGGTCGGTTGAAGAGACTCTGAAGGCTACAAAAACTGTTCTTCTTCAAAAGCCAGACTCCTCTAAAGCTTTTGATTCCTTCCTTGAGAAAAGAAAGCCAGGACAATCAATTGCATCTCCTCTTACAGCTAGAGAAGATTTGCCGGGGTTATCAAATAGCAACACGTCCGAGAGGAATGCTTCTGATCCAAATAATTTGCCAGAGTCATCCAGTGGAACTGGTAGCTGTGAAAACTCAGACGATAGTACAGCTGCTAATGGTGTTGCTTCAAGTTCAGATCCGGATGCATGGTCAGCTGTTCAGGAAAAAGCTTTGGTTCAAGCTCTGAAGACCTTTCCCAAGGAAACTAGCCAGCGTTGGGAACGAGTTGCAGCTGCAGTTCCTGGGAAGACTGTCAGTCAATGTAAGAAGAAATTTTCGTTGATGAAAGATAACTTTAGGAACAGCAATGTGCCGGAGAAGAATACTAGCACGTCTGATTGTTCTGATCCAACTTCCAGCCCAATTGAGAATTGTCAGAAATCGGATGAAAGCAATACTGGAAATGTGGTTTCTTCAAGTTCCGATCAAGATATATGGTCCGATGTTCAGGAAAAAGCTTTGGTACAAGCTCTTAAAACATTTCCAAAGGAAACTAACCAGAGGTGGGAACGAGTAGCTGCTGCAGTTCCTGGGAAATCTGTTAATCAGTGTAAGAAAAAGTTCACGTTGCTGAAAGAGAACTTTAGGAACAAGAAAAATGCAGTGTAGTCTGTTTATTTCCACATGCTGGGAAACTCTGAATTCAAGTGAGATTGCCTGGATATAAAGGGGGCTATCTCACCAGCCGCTAGTAATAATCGAAAAAGTTCAAAGAGAGTTCATCGTCAGAACTTGGTCTCCATGCATCTCCATTCGCTCGTATTGCTACTTAGAAACTTCTACGAAATCCAGTGAGTAATTTTTGGTTCAGATGATCATTTATAGGAACATTGCCCTCTGAAGTGCATGTCTACATCTGACCATTATTATTGTCTTGACATCATATAGGTTTATACCATGTCTACTCTTTGTGGAGCTAGATCATTTCTGCCGTTTATCAAATATTTATATTTTTTCTACCATAATGACGATTCTGTTAGTCTGTACTTGCCTTTATGTTTGGAAGTTTAATAACAACGGATTTGAATCACCACGGTACAGTCTCTCTATCGTCTGTCTTCTTTAAGTGGTTAGCGTCAATTGAGGATCGATGCCAGGCAATGTGGGATGGAGGTGTAGATCTTCTAAGATAACAGAAGGCTAGCAGCGTTGTTTTGTAAACACTAGTGTTTTAAAAAAGCATAAAGAGTGGCAAAGCGGAAGGAAAAAAAAAAAAAGTGTCTAGGCGCGAAAAAGCTTGAGGTAGGCGTTTTGCGCCCACTTTTTCATTTAGGCATTGTTTTTTAGAACACTCAGTGAAAAAAACTGGTGATTTCGGGCTTCCTACCTGAGTGAGTTTTGTTCATTTTCAGGAAAAAATTCCCACAGTAGTTGAAAAAATTCTAAATGAGTTACATAAATTATTTTTCCATTCCTCAATTCGTTTCGTCAAACCATTTCTTTTTTTAGAGACTCAACGTATAAATTCTATTTGAGCACAAATGTATTTAAAACAAAAAAGAAGAAAAATCAAAGCAAGTAGAGTAGATGAATTCAAGTAAATGTTTCAGTTTTGAAGTTGGCAAGTGAAAAAATAGATACATGAAAGATTAAACATCAATACATTTCACCATTTCCAGAACACATTGGAACCACACTTGTATTTGTCCTTCCCTTTGCACTCCAACTCCAAGTCATCAGAAATAAATGGTACTTTCTGCAATAAGATTAGAGAGAAAATTATTCCCTTGCTTGGTCCAATTATTTCTAAAGAGGCATGCTTCAGAACCCCTACCGAATAATCACAATTAACCCGGGGGGTGGGTATTTTTTTTTTTTTTTTTTGACCTTTTTATTGAGGTGGGTCATGTGAGAGAGGCTGCTTTGCCAAGCCTTTTATAGGCCTGACAAAGCAGCCTAATTCATTTTTCAAATACGTTTTTGTTTTTCTTACTTTTGAACTACACATTTTTCAATAAAATAATATTACACGCTAGTCCAATTTTTTTATTTTATTTTTTCTATCACACATTCTCCATCAAAATACTATTTTAAAATGCATTTTGGACCAAAAATGGAGCTCAACGTAGAGAAGAATATACCATGCCTGCATAGCTTAGTTTTGAGGTGTCCGAAACAACCCTTTTTTCCCGACTTGGATCGATTTTAAAGGCTAGATAGTCCAACACATTTTGATACATGTACTTTATGGCGTATTTTTTCTCATCTCAGTACATTTTGACACATCTTCTATCGAACTTAGCCATATAAGTTAGACAAATGAGAGTGCGACAAGTCGAAAGCACATTTTGACACCTATATGTACACTCCGTTAGGAAAGAAAAAGAGAAAGGGCAAAAAAAGGATTTAATTTGAGACAAAGATCAAACCTTTTGCTTGGCAAGATCTTGGCAGCCAGTGAAGTTTTCAGGGAATTTGCATGTGCCAAATTGAACTGTGAAAGCTCGGGCAAAGTTCGCACCACTTGTAGCCAGCCTCTTCTTGTCGTTCAATTCCTATTCTAGCAAACAAGTTTGTAAGAAACTAACATATCTAGTGCAAAACCATAATCTAATTATTAGAGACGGCAGGGGCGGGACTTGGGGGCCAGTGGCGGGGCGCGGACCTACCTCGTTTCTTGCCCCTTTTTTTTTTTCTTTCGAAATTTCCAGTTAAAATACAAATTCAAAATTTTAAAATCCAAAGCAAATAATGCTCAAACCAACTACATCAATATCCAAAGCAAGCACTGGAAACAATTTTTTTTGTACTTTTGTACTTTTGTAATTTATAGATAATTTTTTTTTTTAATTCTTCACAAAGTGGGCGGGTTTCACTACTAGTTGTTAGTCTTTCGTATAATATCATTTGACTATGATCAATAAAATATTGGACAATAGAGTAAATAAGATTTTAACTTCTTTCTCTTTCGATGTTCGGTTCATCCCCATAAGCAGCTTCAAGGTGTACTATATAGTTTTATTAGTTATGAAATTGTAAAATAATGGATTAAAATATGGAAAATTTGCATATTGCAATTCTCAATATTTTATTATAGTTACACAATCGTTCTCTAGTGATAAAAACCATATAAATCTCGATTAAATCATCACGTCTAGTTACAAATTTCTAGTAACCAACCCAAGTCGAGAAACAAAATTCAGTCCGAGTTAAAACGTATTCGAACAATTTCAGCGATTGATTGTGTGGATATAACGAAGAGTTGAAGACGAACTTACTATTCGAAAAATATATTGGACTTTGGCGATCAAAAGAAAATGAAACCTACCTTGTTGGCCTTGCTCTTTTCAATATAATCTTCAATGACGCCAGCATTTGCTGATGATGTAAAAACAACACCAGTGACAAGGGCAGCTCCAAGGCCAAGAATTGCAGCTCTTCTGGCCGATTCTTTTGAGTCAGAGACCCACCCGGCCCTGATCACTGGCAACTTTTGAACCGGTGCAGCAGAAAATGCTACACGAGGCACAGACGAAACCTTTGCGTTGAGTTCAGTGCCGGATACGGCATAGTTGCATGCCAATACACTTGAGTTCATGGCTGCCATTTTCTGCTTTTGTGAAAACTGGATCGAGAAGAAACTAAGGTAGGAAAATTTGATGGTCGAAATATTTGGCTTATGTGCAGCTGATGGAAACTGATGTGGAAGGGTAGGATTGTGTGCACAATTAAGGTTGTGGTGGGAGTGTGGATAAGGTGAGATTTCCTCACTCCTATTGGCAAATCTCATGTCTTAGTTGGCATTTTTTGTGTCAAATTTCAAGTTGGGGTCCGGTCGTTTGAACCAAAGATTCAGTTTGGTTAGGCTAATTTTAACCCTTAAAAAGTTGGGTTGGGTTGGTTGCTGTTAAAGTGACCAACCCATCATTTAACTCGCTGATACATTTTTTTTTTAAAAAAAATTAAACCTAAAATTACAAACATAATCATTTTTCAGATAATTTGTCTACCATCTAAGCCTCGCTTAGCTTCACAAATATTCCAAAATCAGAAGATTTAAAAACCTAGTGATTCGTTGTTTGAACTTCCTATCAATTCGATTCAGAAGATTGATTACAGAACATTCTACGATCTACCTCATAAAAAATAAGATAAACTTACATCAACATTTAAGTGGACGACACATTGTCTTCCGACCTTCTCAACCTCTTTGCATGATTTGACTTCCGAATATATAAAGATTCAAATTAAAAATATATGCAGCATATAAATTTCAAACCTTATGACAACTCTTGGATTTTTTCGAACGACACAGCATGACAAATACCAAAAAGTCTGCAAACTTCTCACATTTTGTCCACACATGGAAACCATTTCAACATTTACTTCAATAAAATATGAATCTCGAAGTATACCTATAGTTGAATTAGTGAGCAGTATAACAGATGCAAATGAATGTTGCAACAAGAAAGAAAGAGATTACAGCTTCCTCTTGGCACATTTGTTGAGCTCGATAAGCTCCACGACCACGAGGGAAGGGAGAAGCCGAAGTACTGGCATGTCCGCATGTTCATAGACCTGTAAAACTTTCTTAAGTTGCATCATAGCTCTCTGATGATCACTACTCTTGGAAATTGTTTGCTTCTCTTCAGGGTCGAAAACAGAATCCATGAGCCCAAGTCTTGCTTTTCCAAATAATGTGATAGAGGGTCTTTTACTAGGAGGGGACACACAACCGTTTTCGACTTGTAACTACGACAATTGTTCAGATTGGGGTTCTACAAAGCTCTCGGAAGTCTTTTCGACCCCAGACGAACCGCTCAAACTTTTGCTCGATGCATCTGAAGCCACTGATTATGCTACTACACTGATGTCTAGAAGTTTCCAGACGGAGTCATCAGAAGCTCCTTGATTTTTGAAGCAGTGATTCTTAACATAATTCAAAGGAAAATGCTATTTCACCATAATGGGTGACACTGTCAGTGACCGAATGAGGTGGAAAGGGAGGGAAAATTGAAATTGAAAATGAATTGAAAAGGGCAATTGATTGTGGGCCAGGTCTTAGAAACAAACTGGGTGCAGCCCATACCAAATAAAATGGCAGAAGAGGCGGGCAGATGGGCCGGGTCTTAGAAACAAACCGGGTGAAGCCCATTTCCCTATAGTATGGCAGAAGAGGCGGGCAGACCAATTTCGTTCGCGGTAAGAGCTGCAGTGAATTCCAACACCATTTTCCTCCATCTTCTTCGTCACCAGCTGAATCCATACTCCTCGAGTCCGGTAGAACACACACTAGCTAGACAATGGCAGAAAAGGGTATTCCACTGTCGATTATTATCTGTGCTATGAGTTGTTTAATTTTTTGGGTTGTAGAACAAGAGCTTCGCCTCTGTTTTTTTTTTTTAGCAAATGCATTTTATCATTCAAAGTTCAAGTTTTATGAAGTTCATATGGTTTGGCTGCTAATTTTTTGGCTTTTGGGTTGGCTTGGGTAAGATTCGTCTCTGTTTTTTCGTGCAAATGCATTTATAATTCAAAGTTCAAGTTTTATGAAAGTCATATGATTTGGCTGCTACCCTGTCTGTCTGAAATATNTTTGGGTTGGCTTGGGTAAGATTCGTCTCTGTTTTTTCGTGCAAATGCATTTATAATTCAAAGTTCAAGTTTTATGAAAGTCATATGATTTGGCTGCTACCCTGTCTGTCTGAAATATGTACAACTTTTGTGTAACTTTCGATTGTTTTGTTAGAATGTGTTGTTTGACATTATAACTGATTCTTTTGTTGTAGGGAAAGAAATTTCAGAATATGTGGGTGACATTATTTTGGTGGAGTCCGATAATGAGAATGCTATTGAAAATATTAGTTTACTGGGTGACGATACAGTAGGAGGAGATGCTGTGAAGGTGCCTGAGGTGGATATGAAGTTTGGTGATGAAAATGAAATGTTTGAATTTTACAAAAGATATGCGTACGACATAGGCTTCCCAATTAGAAAAAGAAACTCGAAAAAGGATGACGATGGAGTATTGAGATATATTACATTTGTTTGTAGTCGTAAAGGGAACAGAACAAGAAATAGAAGCAGTACCTTGAAGCCGCAGCCAATCATTCAGAGTGGATGTAAAGCCAGGATCACTGCATCTTTAGATAGTCGCGGAGTATGGAGGATTAACACGGTACACCTGGAGCACAATCATAGAACAAGTCCTACGAAGTCAAGGCTATATCAATGCAACCGAGAATTGAGTGCACATGTGAAACGGCGTCTTGAAGTAAATGATATCGCAGGAATTCTGTTGCACAAAAGTTACAACTCTGCCTTCATTGAAGCTGGTGGGTATGAGAAGAT
>CAIGRO010167600.1:0-16224 GCA_903798355.1 Fraxinus baroniana
TTATTCAAATGGAAAGAAAACAATTAAAGGAGAATATCAATGCGAGAAAGTCTAGGGATTGATTTCACCTCACTATCAATTATGATTCAATTATATCTAATTATTCTAGTCAATTTTCCCATGTTTGAAAACAAGAATCCTAATATATTTCTCACGCCTCTCCCGAAGGCCGGAAAGAAACTAATCTTAAATTTCAATTCCAATATCTCTATTTCGAGTTAAAATCAATGATTCATCGAGCTCATGATTCTTTTATACAGTAAGTTTCATAAATCCTATACTTTCTCTTGAAACCTACAAAATCTATGTTGTGTCAATCATAAGATCACGCCTGAATTCCCCTATCTCGAGTGCCGAAATTGACTAGCATCTATTCATTCAATTATTGATCAGGTAATTAAAAGTATTAATTTCAGGACACAATCAAATATATGTGGGAAATCAAACATGAATAACTATAATATAATTAACCATAATCTCAAGTTTGGTTACATCAAACCCTAGATAAATAAATTAGTTCATGATAATTAAAAACTACATATTAAATTCTGAATTATAGAACATGGAGAAGAAAAGAATAAGAAAAACTCTATTACCGCTTGAATTCTCTTCCAATTCCTCGTCGTTTTAGCTCTAGATCAATTTTCCATTGTGTTGTCTTCTAAGCCGTCATTCCCCCCTTCTTTCCAACCTTCAAGTTCATAATAATTAAAAACAACATATTAAATTGTGAATTAAAGAACATGGAGAAGAAAAGAATAAGAAAAACTCTTTTGATGCTTGAATCCTTCTCCAATCTCTTGTTGTTTTTGCTTTAGATCGATTCTCCTTCTTGTTGTCTTCTAAGCCGTCCTTCTCCTCTTCAATTAGGTCTTATAACTTGTACTTATAGCCTCTTAAAATATAAACATAGAATGAGATTGGGCTGGGCCGAAAGAAATTAAGAAAACCAGTTTTTCCTCTCTTCTCGGGTTGCAGCACCCATTCTGCTGATTTTCTTTAAGGCTGACGCCAGCTGTTCTGAATTTTTTTTTTCTTCTTCTCTATTTATTTGCTAATCTTTTGGTTTTCTCTCCACTTCATTCTTCTCTTTCCTCATTTTCATGTCATACCTCTTTCCATGATCGTCATCATAGCCCCATTTCAAGCTCCAAACCACTTCGTTTTCATCCAATTTTCCAATTACAAAACAACAACAACACACACATCAAAATGCTCAAAAATACTCAAGAACAAACTAAAAACTACAATTTTAAGGAACTTGTTTAATGAGTTAATTTCACTCATCAGAGACTATGCTTGTTCCTAATTTCATGATGGGCCAAATTAGGTTAACAGGCCATTAGTGTATATATATGGTTATGGTTCCCAAATCACACGTGAATTGTTCATTCTGTTCTGACTCCCATCATCATAGAGAAATAAATAACTTCGTGTTGATCTGGAAGACTAAAACAACATGATTCATTCATTGCGATAACCATGTCTGATTTAGGTGCGCTTTCGTTTCAGTTTACAAATTCTTGATAATCCAAAATGAACGATTGTTATGACGGTAAAGAATTTTCCAACCACACAAAACATAGAATCTTCTTCCAATATTCGATCTACTTCCGATATTCTTCTTACTCAATGGATTTAGATTTAGGTATTATTGAAATTGCGTTGGATTTTCACACAAACCCCTATTAGGGCTGACATTGATTGAATTTTGATCTAAACCTGATCCGAATTCGATGAAATTAATGGGAGATTGTATCAAGGTCTCAGTTCGATAACCCGATCAAGATCGGAATTCAATAATCGTTAACTAAATGAATCAAATATGAATATAAGTCGATCTGATTTGATTACAATCCATCTGAATTGTTATAAATAATTGAGTTAGTAAAATATTTTTATGGCATGTTATTTGTGATTAAAATAAATAAATTTAGAATAAAAATATCATCAAATTCAAAATATAAAAAAGTTGAAAATTTTATAATTATTAAACCCGTTTAAGAATTGGAAAAACTGGAATAAATAAATAAAAAGGTTGATTCTAACATTTTTTTTTCCTAATTTCTTTAATTTTGAATTGTATTATCGAATCGGATATCCTATAATGTAGCAAAATTGATATGGATTTAATAATAAAATATCTGTTGGATTATCGGATCGAATAATTATTCTTATCGGATCATATTAGATTGGATATAAGCAGATCCGATCCATATCCGATTCATTTATAGTCATAGCTGCTAGTCATACAATATGATCTTTGAGTTTTCTAATGCTTAACATGTCTAACGTTTTATGAGTAGGTTTTGTGTACTGATTTTGTTTTGAAGAAGCATACCTTTACTAGGATCAAGGGAGACTGCAGGAATTGAGTTCAAAAGTTCTAAGGAGTAGACGATTCTGGGTCGTACTGTAAGTTTACTTCGATTATAGTGGATTATTGACTAGCAAATTGTCCGGAGATTTTACCTAGTTGGAGTTTCTCTATGATTACCTTTGGTGTTCTTTACTGCTTTAATTATTAATTGTGGTATTCAAATTTAGAATAAATAGACTTATTTGATCTAACCATTTAGAAAAACAATTAAAAAGTGACTTACTACTTTTAATTGTATAATTGTACACATTGGTTCTAAATATTCGATAATTTAAAACTTTCAACCAACAACTAAGTGCTCAAATATGAAATTTATCCAAGAGGAAGTTGTTTATAGATAGAGTTGTCCTTGTTAAGAAAGTGCACGAGTGCCGTGTATTCTCGTAATTGGCCCTAAATCGTGTTACTAAAATGTGACTCTATTAGTGGGTACCTTACACCAGATGATAGCATGTGGCTGACTATTGGCAGTTGGATCTAGCTTTGGGATAAAATGTTTTATCTGCTTTGTTGGTTTATTCATTTGATTTTTCTTTTTGGCGTTTGGTTTTGAGAGAAGCCCCTACACTTTTAGAGTTCATCTCTCTTGAAAATCTCATTTGATATACTCAAATCTTCTAATTCCTTTTTGATTTCTTGGTTTGATTCTTTGTGAAATCAATGGAGAAAATATTGTTCCTCGTATGTAATATTCAAAGAAAGGTGTGGTTTGGTATGTTCTTGGTGAATAACAACTCGAATAGTTCAAATTTCTTTGAAACATAAGTTTTATGTGGCTTGATCTTTGTATCTCTTGAGCATTTTTTTAACCTTAGTTTCCATTCCGGGCTGCTATAGTGTAAACGATCGTTATCCATTTTTGTGAATGCTAACAAAGGCTTATGTATTAAAAACGGCCACGAATCTCTGGGGCGTAGGTCGAAAAAATCCTTGTCTTCTCACTTTAATTTTTTACGATTTCACCTTCTGAACTTTAAGTTTTCTATCGAAGTAAGCAAGTAAACTCTCAAAAGATGTGCACGCCATTTTTGGATGTATGTCATATTTCTATATAAAAGGGACCTGTGCTCGTGAGCGTAATGGTATAAGCTCGCCGACTTTGATTAATTGAGTGTTCATTTATTTCTAGACATTTTAGTGGTATCAGAGCTTGGGTATGTGAAACGTGATACTAAATCCTAAAAAAAAATTGCAGATCTATGGTATATCTAAAACTTTTTGGGTTGATTTTCATGAAAAAAAAAAAAAAGAAATCGAATTTTAAAGCCCGCTTGGTGTGCTTCTTCAATTTCAGTAACTTACTTTGTATAGTTAGGATATCATGATTTATTTTCCTTGATTTTTCATACACGAAATACTCCATGTAAACTAATATTTGTCTAAAGGCTCAAACAAGGCCTTCGAAATCCAAATAAATTCCAGGAAAGAGTTTACAAATCAGGCATTAAATTTCACAATTGCAAAAATCAGGTATTATGTTTAAAAAATGCAAAATCAGGTATTTAGTTAATTAATTAAAGATAATTATTATTTAAAAATAATAAATTCATAATTATACAATTAATGGTTACATGTACATAATTATAGGTCACAACTTATTTATTGATTACATATTATTAAATTGAATGATCACAAATTATCTCTAGGTCACAAATCAAAAATTTTATACATCACGATTTATTTCATTGGTCATAGATCAAAAAAATTATAGGTCACAGTTTATCTATTGGCCACATATTTTTAAATTTGTTGGTCACAAATTATTGAATTTTAAGGTCACAATTTAATGGTTAGTCACAATAAACCAAATAGTTGGTCACATACACCAAACACCCCACCCCCTATCCCAATCCACCACCAATACTTGTTCACAAATTAACCAAATAATTGGTTACAAACGTTATCCCACTACCGCCCCCACCAACAACACACCACCACACCGCCACCACCAATACACCACTACCACAGAAACGCACCACCATCGCCAAAGAATAGAAATGCACCACCACCACCGCCGAAAACGACGCCATGACTATCACACACACCGCTGCCGCCGCTGTGCCTCCCTCCCTCCCCCAGCGCCTGCTCCAACACCACACACCACCTCCACCTTCACCTACAACTTCAATCAACTACCAACAGCCAACACTCCACAAAGCACCATCACCTCACAGGGTCGTCACTGCCTCCACTATTGCCATCGTTACCGCCTCTACCATTTTCAGCTACTACCACAACTGCCATTTCCAACAACAATAAGATCCAAACAAGATCCTCCCACCACCACCATTACGACCACCATTACCTCCATCACCGCGACCACACCTCACGACAACTACCAGATCCTCCACCCAACATAGCTAACACTCCACAACCACCGTTCAGCCATCAATGCGACCACACATCACCACGACCACCGGATCTCCCATCCAACACACCACAACCACTGTAACCTCACAGCCAACACTCTACAACCACCACCATTTACCACAACTACCATTTCCAACAACAAATCGATTCTGCCACTATCACCGCCATCAATGCAACAACTAGATCCGCCATCACCACGACGACCATTCTTGTTTGGTTGCTACATCAGCGTTGTAGTAGAGAGACAACGTGTTGCTGCAGCGCGACGACGATGGCAGGTTGATAGTAGAGAGACAGTGGTGCAGATGGAGATAATAGAGAGGCAGTTTGTGAATTAGTTTTAGGATTGGGATGGGTAGATAGGGTGTGAGGTGTATATATAAATTAATTTGTAATATAAAGTTATTGTCTAATTTTTGAATAATTAAACTTTCAACTGGATTTTTAAAAATCAATCTTTAAAAATATTTAGCCACTCTTAATGTTGTATTTAAATATGAGAAAAGTGGAAAGAAATCATCAAAAATTGACGAAACGTGATTAATCTTGCAAAAATTAAATCTGCCTCTATTTTTTTCCCAGAAAAGCCGCTGACTTTTGCGTGAAAATATATACTTTTTAATCAAAATTTCCAGTGCCCCTACTTTCCTCTGTAGTTGTCGTGAATATATATATCTCTCTCTATATTATAAAATGCCTATGAGACGGTAAGTTAACAGATTTGTTGGTTTAACAGTTTTTTTTTTCTTTCCTTAACATCTCTGTTAATGCCTGTTAATTGTAAGAATGAGAAGAATAATCATGCAAGAGAAGCTCAAAACCGTGCAATTAAGGCTGATAAATCACTGAGCAATTAAGGGTGAAACTGATTTTGGAATTCCAAATGATTTGAATTTGAAAACCGAAAATAATCATGCAATCTCTTTCTATAACAGTAACAGAGTAACACTAAAATAGAAACAGAAATTGTTGTTCCACATTCCGTGAAGTCGAAATTTATGATGTAATTAAGGCAGTCATTTACCTTCTATCAGCTTAGGAACCGAAGAGACTTGAGAGTGTTGAATTGAAGTATAAGTGAGATAATTTGCAATTGCCTCTAATTCCATTCCAGAGATTTCAGCAATTTGCATTTCCAGGAACGGATATTCGCCCTAATAACAAGGTGATGATTCCCCCAAATTCTGAAGCTGAAAAACCCAATTTGCAGGAAACCGAATTGTAATCCACGTCCAGCCAAGTAGCCAAAATCGCAACCACCACCGTTCATCCTCAACCGAACCACGAAACCACCATTTCCAACCCAAAAATCGACACCAAATCACACCAACAGCCACTCCACACAAACTCGCCAACCCCTATTTCTTCCAAAACAAAATCCACCCCAAACAGCTTGAAGAATCAAGAAATAGGAGGACCCATGAACTGACCTTTTTATTTTTGGAAAGGCTATCAACTCCGCTGCTGGCGACGGTGGAGTTGCCGGCGCTGGCAACCGTTCCCAAGCTTTCCCCCTTCCTCTTCACTGTCGTTGGAATATTAGAGAGAGAGAGAGAGATTGTTATATTTATGTTTTGATTTTTATTGTAAAATTGTCCTTGAAGCTCAATTTTTAAAATGTTTTTGATTTCAGTCCCAAAGGTTTCAGCTTCATAAATTTTCAATTAAGCCCCTGAGCTTTATTTTTATTATTTTAAGTATTTATTTTAGTCTGAAAGTTTCTGTTATAGACAAAACAGTTCCTGAAGTTCTTATTTTCCACTGTTAGTCCACAAATTTTGAAAACGTGTATTTCAGTCCTTACTCTTTTCAATTTCCAGTTTGAATAAATTTTCAATTAAATCCCTAAACTTTATTCAATCATTTTAAAATTTTAAAATTTCGAAATACTAATTCGATGCTTGTTTCCTATTTTGGCTAGACGAAACGTACGGATGATTAAGAGTTTGAGGTTACTTTCCGCTCCACTTTGCACATAACTCGAGATAAATTGAGATAGACTCGCTCAAAATACTAATTCAAACTTATTTTTTATTTTGGCTAGACGAAACGTAAGGACGAATAGGAGATTGAGCTTTTCTATTATCATAGAATGTTGCGAGATTGAGATGCCCAGTCCATTTGCTTTCTGATTTTCCATTAGAACTTGCAGCCTTGTGACCAAATTCATTTTCATAGAAATTATCATACCCATTATCTCAAAAGAAAATGGGTTAGATGGAGCTTATATAATTATCACTACTCTTTCTACTCTTTCAAATTGGATGAATGAGATTGCAAGGTACTTTCCTGTTGTTTATTGTGGCACATGTTATGAAAGTAAAGTACTGAAAGAGCATCTACTTCTTCTAGCTCAAGTTACACCCTTTTGCACCATGTATGTTCATTTACTTTAATTTTTTTTTTCCCGGCAATTTGCTTAGATTTGCACCCTCTCTGTATGTAATCATTTACCACGGTGATAAGAGATTTCTTCTCGACCAAATAAACAGAACATGAACTAAGCAAACGTGCATTGCACGTTGCTTACAACTAGTGATATTTATAAGTGTGTATATACAGACAAAGATAATGACACTACTATAAGCCTGAAGGGTATTATATAAAATTAGGTGAAGTTTGCAATTTGTTATGTTTCAATGAATGCCAATGAAGTGACACCTGACCATTTGTATGAATCACACCAAGATCAAGAAGTCCTTCCAAGTTTATCCATCGACACAGATTATTTGAGCCCTCCTGTGACTTCTGTGTTGCTAGGTAAACCGCTATTTGGAACAAAATCTATTGTTTGGTTTGGTTTGGTTCGAAATTTTTCCTAACCATTTTAAAGGATCTGGTTGGAAATATGCCAAAACCCACCCATACTCAAAAATTTTGGGACATAAAGAGGCAATAAAAGGTCTCTCATAGAAAGAAAAATCATTTGTTCATTGCCACTCCAAAAAGGCCAAGTTGGTAGGCTGAGGACTTTAAATGAATGAGCTCGAAATGATTCGAGGAAGGTATAAAAATTAACAGTCGTAACCTCAGTGTTGTCAAGGTTCTTCAGAACCTCAGCCTCTAAAGCAGGATCTGCTTCACTTAAAAGCCCCCTTGCAGAAATGTTCTTCAACTTCCCTCAAGAGGATTAGGTTGGCCAACATAAGAACTCAGATTGGAGAACACTTAGACCTATTGGTTGAAATTTAAAAGTGGACCATAACTCGTCTACGGGGGAGAAGAGTTCATTGTTTTAACTTTAATAAGCAAGGAAACAATTGGTTAAGTGGTGTATTATACAGAATTCAAGTGTGATCAAAACTTATACATAGTCTATTTATGCATTTTGTTAAAACTGTTGCAGTTGAGATTTAAAGCTCTCTTCGACGATTGAACGTCTTGATTACTAGCACAACACCTTCCTTCTTGACTTATGCCTCGAGGATTCAAAACCATATCGAGGGTGTGTTTGATGAATATTATTGAGGAAATAATGTATTTTAAATAGTGATATGATGATAAATATGAGGTTAAAAAGTAAGAAAAAATTATTAATGTAATGTAAAATGTTATTTTATTCAAGAATGTGCATTTGAAAAAATGTATTTTGATATAATGTGCATCAAACAGGGGCTGAAACATAATTCAAATTAATGGTACTCAGAATAGAGATGGCAATGGGACGGGTTAGGGGCTGGGCACCCCAACCCCGCCCCGCCCCGCCCCGCCCGGCCACTCTCACACCCTGTCCCGCCCCACCTTAGACCAGGCAGGTTCGGGGCGCGGGCTTGTCCCATTTCCTACCCCGTTTATGATTATTATTTTTTTAAAAAAAATTTCAGTTAACTATTTTTTTTTTTTAATTTGTAGTTAATTATTTTTTTTTATTCTTCACGGAGCGGGTTCGGGGCACTTCGGGGTGGGGCACCACCTCCCCGCCCCGTCCCACCAACCCGTCGAAGCGGATTTTTTTCGCTCCATTCGGGGAGGTGCAACGTCGGGGTAGGGTATGACGAATTTTTTTGCCATCACTAACTTAGAACTGTCTGAAAGGAACACATTTTTTTTAGTCACTCCACAACACGCAACATGGAAAATTCATTAACCCACTCGATGAAGTTTTCACCATAGCATGAGAAACAACATGAACACAACAAATTCAATTTGACTCGAAATTTTAGGAAAACAAATTTCCCGTTTGGCCCATCTTTTCAAATTTCGCTTTTACTCCATTTCATTTTCAATCACACAATCACAAATTTTATTATTTTTTTAGACACACATTTCATCTATTTTTTTCAAAATCTATTAAAAAATCGATTTTCAATAAAATCAAACGGGGCTTAACAGCTGAGAGTTGAAATTGCGAGCATTCTCATTTATCAAAAATCAAAATTTGTGATGAAAAATATTATTTTATTGAAAAATATGTTATTGAAAATGAGTAGAAGAATAATAACGTGTCTTATAATTATTAATAATAATAATGGCCAAACGGGGATTAAATTTGACAATTTCTCAAAGTACAATAGTATTTATGGCTACAAATCCAAATTCCCCTAAAGGGAAAAGGGAGAGAGAGAGAAAGCTAAAGCCCTTCTATTCCATTTTCAATCGAATAAGCTAAGGGCTTAGGATTCGGAGAGAATATGGCGTCATCGTCGAGCAGTGGGTTAACGTTCAAGCTCCATCCACTGGTCATTGTCAACATTTCCGATCACTACACTCGGATCAAGTCCCAGTCTTTACCCCCTCCCACCATCACTCACGCTCCCTCCGCCTCCAACGGCGCCGACGCTGAATCCTCATCGCCGCCTCAGCTGCCACTCCGAGTGTTCGGATGCGTTATAGGCGTCCAACGCGGCCGTACTGTTGAGATATTCAACAGTTTCGAGCTCCTTTATGATCCATCTACTCACTCCCTGGACCGTGCCTTCCTGGAGAAAAAGCAGGAACTCTGTATGTACTTCGTTATTTATGTTATATTTGTTTCGTTTTGGGTGGTGGAAATTGAAAGTAGTGATTTTCATGCGTTGAGCAGATAAGAAGGTGTTTCCAAATTTTTATATACTAGGATGGTACTCAACGGGGAGCGATGCCCAAGAATCTGATATGCTTATTCACAGAGCTGTGAGTTTTTTTTCTGTTATTATATAGTTTTGTCTGATGGAATGAATTTTGTTTAAACTCAAATGGAGACTGGACTGGTATATTTTGAGATCACCCGTGTATGTTATGCAATTTGAATATTCTCTGTACGAATCATTACAGAAAGAATTTGCATGTGGAATATGAGGAGAACGTGAATTTGGATTGTAGTTGAGCATACAAGTCAGGAAAGAGTGAGCACGGATAAACTAAGCTGTGAATTTCGGAAGACGTTTATATAGCTGTTCATTGTTTATATTGAAGTTGGAGATATGCTTCCTAATACTGGTTTAGGAAAATTTGTAATTTTTCTATTTTATGTCATGGCATGTCGTATTGACATGCTAAGATTGTTGAACTGTTGCTACTTTCCACCCTTGATAATGAATATCATTGGCCTCTTAAATTCTTAATTTGCTTCCAATATGTTATTTGTCCACTTCTAGGTTAGATCTCCCATTCCACTGCACTTTCACTGGAAAAAGGAAAGAACTAAACTGTGCTCGAATATATTAATTATTTTTTATTGTTATAATAACCAACTAGATTCACCTATGATTATATATTCTAAAATACTTGTCGCAAAAACAAACACATATTGAGTTTGAGTTTATTAGATAGTGGCTTTAGATGCTGAGATAATACATATTAGGTTATATTAAATATAAAATAGCAGCAGATCCATGTATGCTACCTAATTCTGATGAAAATTTTTGTTTCCTAACAGTTGATGGATATCAATGAGAGCCCTGTATATGTTCTTCTCAATCCGTCAATCAACCCGGCACAGAAAGATTTGCCAGTTACAATTTTTGAAAGTGGTATGTATTTCTTATTAGGCTGTTGCGTGTTACACTTAAAAGCATATTCTGCTATTAAATTCGTAGACATGCTATTAAACAAGACTACTAGATGGATGATACTCGAACCCATTTCCATACTGAGAAATCAACTCAACTTTTGAAATGTCAATATCTAGAGTTTAATGAGTAAAATACATCATACGAGGTGGTTGGAGAAAAATTCATCCCAAGCAATAGTACTTAGACGTGATAATAGAAGGGCAGAAGGAGCTAGATGCTCTGACTTAGAGCATTTTTGGCAATACTCTTATTAGATTATTAGTGGATCCTTCGAAATGTGTGGCTAATAAATGGGTGAAAGTAGATAAAAGTTGTGGGTCCTACGCAATTATAAGCTTCGCCTAACATGCACTTTAAAGACGAATGCGTTGAAGTAATTTAGTTATGGTCCACTCTTGATAAGTCTACCTATATGACTGTAGAGTGTTAATGACTTGCCGCTTTCAATGAGTTAAAGGATAGAGCACTCATGAATTAGGATAGATACAAGGTCCGCATGTTGGCTTGAGAGAGTACGTGAGAGCTGTATAAGGTTGTGCGTCTAAGTGTTTCCAATTAATGACCTGTGAATTTCAAAGATCTGTCTATCATGCTTTCATGGTTTACTTGGACAAAATAGGTTGAGTTGTGAGACACTATTATACATGTACACAAATTCCCAGGTCATGGAAATAATTTTTGCATAAAATTTTTGTTATGTGGAAATTGTTGAGAATATTCTAAAAATTTTAGTGAAAGCTTCTAATTTCGTACAAGGTTCACTAGTATTCTTAATAGAGACTGTGTCCCTGGTTGTGAGAGAGTGAAGTAAGTAGTTTCACGTATTGAAAAATGAAGAGCTGTGCTGATATCCTAATTACTTGTTTGTGGTTCACCTCATATATGTAGTAATAGGCAAGCCACATCAAAATTATCAAGTACCCTGAGAATGCCTGGAGCCGTGTTTAGGATATATTCTTGTTTGATTAGTGATTAGCCCTTACGTTTGTTAATAGTTCTACATTTCAATCATCAAATTTAATCCAGAAACCATGCCACCTTATTCAACAATGTTTTAATTGTTTTGAACAATAGGCTACATTAATCATGTTCACACAATCATAATACCTGCTAATTTGACTTTAAATTATAATTCATATGTACAGTTTGTTAATTTTTTTTATTTTTTATTTTTGCAACAAATTATTCTCTCTCAAGAGTTGCATGTGATTGATGGTATCCCCCAGCTTATTTTTGTTCGGTCCAGCTACACAATAGAGGTATGTTCTTCAAATTCTTTCAGATTGTGTTTCTCACAAGTTGGACATCAAGAAACTTAAATATCATTTTTACTTGCTTGTCAGACAGTTGAAGCTGAACGAATCTCCATTGATCATGTTGCACACCTTAAACCATCCGATGGGGGTTCAGCTGCAACTCAATGTGAGTCTTTCCCCTTTTCATATAAGTTTTCTTGATATAAGTTATCCCTAACTGTTTCCATCAGAAGCTAAGGCTCTGTTTGAGTCCCATTTTTAAAGAAAAGTGATTTTTGAAGAATGAGTGGTTAAAAAGTAGAAAAAAAGTTCTGATGTGCAAAGTATTTATGGGGAGAATGTATGGTTGAAAATGAATTTTTAGATAATAGGGCTCAAACGGGTGCTAAGTGAGAAATTTCTTTTGTTAGGGACCTGAAATTCATGCCTGCCCACCCCTGTTCCTTTTTGTTGTGGGTAGTATGTGCATAGGACTTACAAATGAATTTTGTTTGTAGTGGCTGCTCACCTTACAGGCATACACAGTGCCATCAAGATGCTGAATAGCAGAATCAGAGTACTTCATCATTATCTTCTTGCAATGCAGAAAGGTATATTCAGCAACTTTTGGGGGAATTTTTTTTTGGCACGGGATTTATTTTGACTCGTGTGTGGGAGGATTTCATGTTTCTTGTGCTTTTTGGTTAGGAAGAGATATGTATAAAGCATGTTTTTAAAACAGAATCTGAAGTTCTCAGTGGATCTAAATTCCAAATTCTGAATGAAGTAAATAAAGAACGTGTGGTTTATTTGCTTATATATGTTTTAAGTTTCAGTCTAGAAATGCCTAGTGCAAGCATCTTGTTCTTAGAGAGCTTTGATTGGCCTGCTTGATGAGCCTATAAGATGAATTGAAAAAAAGTCAGGTCTCCTAAGGACCACAGCTATAAGTTGTTAATTGAGTTACTGCTGTATTCAGGTGACGTTCCTTGTGAAAATTCATTGCTAAGGCAAGTCTCTAGTCTCTTAAGAAGATTGCCAGCCATTGAGTCTGAGAAGTTTCAGGATGATTTCTTGATGGTGAGTACTTATTCACAATCTTATGATTTCCTTCAGATAATTTACATATCAGTACTATGTATGCTTCACTTGTTTATGGGGGTTAATGGATAGGTGAGGGGAAATTCTTGTTTACTTTTTATTCCTGTTGCATTTTTCTTCTGTATTTTTCATTTGCTTAAATTGATTCTCACATTCATATGTTGATAGATCTTAACTAACTTGCATGTAATCTTGGAATATGTTCAATTTTATCATTTTCTGATTTTAATATTATATATTATTTCCAGGAATACAATGACACGTTATTGATTAGTTACCTTGCCATGTTCACCAACTGCTCGAGGTATGTTATTAGCCTTCTAATGGTCTATTTGCTTTTAGAAGATGAAATTCTCGACTTAAAAGTCTTATATAATAAAAGGAGAAGCAGTGTCGTGGTTGAAAACAGAAAGATCAGTTTTAAATTAGGATTCGGGTAAAGTTTTGTATAGCATTTGCTGACAGGCACACTATTTTAATAATGATTTTGCTCTAGTTTTGCTGGGTTATCATTAGAACTAATCAGTTTCAGTTAAAAATTATCCATTTTCCTTTCAGCTAATACATAGAATTTGCTACCGGTATACACAGTACTCTTGGTTTTGGCTCATCGATGAATTTAACTGCTTAATATACCACAGATTAGTTTTAAGTTGCCTCATGTTATATGTATACTCTTTTGTTGTCTGGGCAGCACGATGAACGAGCTGGTCGATAAATTCAACACTGCATATGACAGGCAAAGTCGCAGAGGTGGACGGAGTGCTTTTATCTGAAAGCCGATCATCGTCATCTGCCCGCAATGGCAAATCTACTTTTGAAGCTGATGCACATACAAGACATCTATTGAATGTTAATCTTAAGAATTCATGATATTGCAGGAATCGAGATGGTTTTTGTTTTCTATTTCTTTATATTTGATATGATTTTATCAGGTTCTGTTGATCATTTTTATATTTTGGGCAAATTGCAGTCATTGTACCAAACATTTTACTTTTACGTAGATTTGACTTAAAACTTTTCATTTGTATCACCTACAATATCAAATCTTTCAAAAAAGACTCGCAGTTGAATTCCAAATGGATGGAAACTGTTAGTTGACCAAAGAATTAACATTGACCATAATTATGACTAATTTAAAAAAAAAAAAAAAGCGTAGCAGATCACCACCACAATTTTGGCCAACAAGACCACCTTTTGGTCATGATCAGAAATTTAGACAACGGTAGCTGGAGTTAGGCCGAGAGCTTCAAAGCTTGCGAATTACAGGAATTGGGAGTATGCGAAGCCAGGACCCCCTCCTCATCGTGGCAATCGATTTTTTATTTTTCATTTTTCGTTTTAGCTTTGATCATTGTGAATCACTATTGAAATTGTAATAGTTGGAGGTGGCGGTGGCTCTTTGATTCGGGGAAGAAGAGTTGGGTGAAGAGATTTTAGTTTTGTGGTAGGTGATTAAGGTGTATTGTGATTTATTTTCTATTTTTAAATTGTTGATTTAATAGGGAAATGTGGTTTGCAAAAAATGCCCCACTTTATTTGGGGAAAATAATTAATTTTTTTATTTTGGTAGTCAACCGATGGTTTTGTAGTCAAATTGATGGAAATCATCATTTTGGATTTGCGTTGCGAATTTTTTGAAGGTTTGGTGGTACTCACAGTATCACAAATGAAATGTTTAGATAAAGTCTTCTATTAAATGAAAGGTTTAAGGCCGCAACTACAATTTTCCTTTATATTTTTTGAAAAGATTAGAGACGTGACTTCAAGTTGATGAACATTTGATTATTGCAGGAATTTTTCTACTTTACCAGGTCTGGAAATGGCCCGATAAAGTTCCACCCTCACAATGAGGTGGGTCCAACCTCAATAAAAAAACCCCCACAAAAATGTACCACCACCATCCCCAATGTGAGAGAGTCGGGTACCGACATGTGAACCAAGGCCTGGTACCCCAGCTCGACTCTTATTGCATAGGCCTAGTCTTTATTTCTAGACCACATTCTCTTATGTAGGGCACCATGTGGCACAATTGTTTCGAGTAGTTTTTGTTAGCAAGTGTTTTCAAGAAATGTTAGGGAAATTTGAGCAAGTAGCCCCAAAACTTTACCCAAATTGCATTTTTGGTCCAAACTTTTCAAATGTGGTGCAGATAGTCCCAAATCTTTTCATTTTTGGTGCAAATTGACCCTTTTTTTTAACGGAATCCATCCAAAAGGGCGTAATTGATATGTACGAGGATGTACTCCAAAAGCTTCGCTATCTATCTTTATTCACTTCTAGAGGTCTTGTCTCCCAACCAATGGTTTGCCATGTTTATTAGTTTTATATGCTCCCTGAAATTCGAAGGAAATCAATGTACAATACAAAAGGTGAGAGCTTTTGACTAAGGAACAAAAAATGAATTAAGCTACTTGTAAATCACTTTTGTACATCATGAATTACATTACATGATGTGTGTTACTCCTGAAAATTCACACTATGGAACGCAGAGGTAGTTCCTCATTCCCCACCGGTTCAGACAAGCCGATACGTTATGGCAGCATGACCCCCAGCTAGGAAAGAACCCGTTCGAATCCCTAAGCTAAAGAGAACTACGCATTCGAGCCCATTGAAGTATCTGATTGGACAGCATGACTTGACCATTCACTTTAGCGTCGCATCCTGCCCCCCTACACGGTCACATCGCGAATCTAGAGATATGAAGATCCAAGCATTTATGATCTGGCTGATGTGATTGACGCTCGACAGTTAGATTAGGTTATGGCAATACACGTGTCTTTTATCCTACGGTCCATATTAATTGTGAATTACTATATAAGGGAATGTGCAACNGAAGATCCAAGCATTTATGATCTGGCTGATGTGATTGACGCTCGACAGTTAGATTAGGTTATGGCAATACACGTGTCTTTTATCCTACGGTCCATATTAATTGTGAATTACTATATAAGGGAATGTGCAACATTATGGCCAGGTAATGAAAATTTTGTATATTAAAAACTAAGAAAGATCTCTCCCCCTAAAAAAGTTCACCTCGGTCCGACCTCGTCGATTTTTAAAAAACTTGAAAAGGGGTCTACACTTGAAGAAAAAGGAACGAAGAAATCACTCGTTACTGTTGAACCACTTTTTGGGATCAACA
>CAIGRO010167631.1:0-10131 GCA_903798355.1 Fraxinus baroniana
AGTGGTATATTTTCAATTTTAATTGTATTTTAAGTACACCTGAACATGCCTCTAATATTTTTAATTCGAAAATTGAGCCTCCATTTGACAAAAGTTATAAATCATTTTTAAATAGCTAAATTTTATTTTCAACCACAAATTGAAATAGAGTAACAAATATTATTTGATTCTTCACCACTTATTTCTATCAAACCGTTTATAAATTCTTTCCAAACGGGTGCAAAATAGGATGTGACAATACAAGAATTAGAAGTATAATAATTAAGATTCATATGGCGTCTTATACTATGGAAGACTGAAGAATTATTTGCTGCTATGGGGAATATTACTGATAAAGAATCCTTCAGAGAAAATTATACAAACATTATTTGCATTGAGCTCCCATTTTGATTACACACCAGATAACTGAACCACGGCATTAGAACAGTTCAAATGTATATTATGCTCATACAGGATACAAACATAATTTAACCGTAAAAGTTCATTAAAAGAAAAATAAAAAAAAGGCTGCAGTTGGTAGCAGCAAATGCATGATGCCAATCTAGGATCAAATCCATTCAAGAATGAATTATAACCCCATCCAGTCCCCACAAAATCAAGCTATAGCAGTCAAGCAAGGGTGAAAAGCAGTGCCACATGCAATCCATTGCCTCTTTATTCTACGTGGCAGCACGCAACCGGGTACCTTAAGCCATTCCCGACTCGATAAATCGTAAGTCACCAACCGATTTACCTGTCGTGATCTCAGGGATAGCATTAGCAAACCCTTATTACCTAAGCAAGTCATATGAACCTGCTTTCCGTAAAACTCCAAGCACCACAAATTTGGCATTCTGTCAACCTCCTTCCACAAAAGCGTCATCTTTTGCAGCTCCCACATGCAGACGCACGTGGCAGCATTCTTTGTCAGTAGCCCCACGAGCATGATCTTTCCTCCATATTCTGCTAATGCATGATCACTCAAATGTGGCGGGGGCGGGATTATGAACTGTTTCCAAACCCCGGTGACCATGTTATAGGACACAATCCCATCAGGGAGTGAACGCAAGAAGTAAAGAGTTCTGTTAATAGATACTGCCTGAGACCTGAAGTTAAGTGCCAGTGGGAGCTTGATATTCGGGGGCATGTTACCTGGATGGGTCCATGTGTTCTTTGTGGAGTCGTAGACTTCATACTCCCCATCACAACCGACCCAAATGATCTTATATCCCTCGTTGGTAGATTTTCCATTTAGAGTCATCCCAACTGCTACACGGAACCATACCTTAACTGACCGAGCCGGTAACTCTTTGAAGGACCTCGTAAGAGGGTTGAACACATAGAAGCTTCTATGTCCAATGTCAAGAAAACAGACGAGACCCCCTGCTGATGCCACTGGCAAAACAATCGATTTTGTTGGCAACGCAGGAATAGCCAGGTGGTGCCATTTTTTCAGTGATGGATCATACATGGCTCCAGTATTAATAAGTTCATGAGTGATAGTATAAAACCAAGTTTGGGTTTGATTCACTTGAGCACATTGTTGGGAGAAACTTTGGGAAGTTGGCAAAGAATTCCACTTTCGGCAAACAGAACGAAAGCGGAAAAAAGTGGCCACTGGAACTCTTGCTATCACGGATTCGAAAAGGTCTTCGGGAAATTCTTTCCAGATTAGCTGTTCCATAGTTTCGGTTGAGCTTGTAGTTGCAGTTGCCTTTACCTGATTACTCTCCTTACGAGCTTTCTTTCTGGGTGGAGGTTTGCCTGGTTCCAACATTTTGAGATTTTCAGACTTACCAGCAGTCATTATGAGATTATAGCAACCACCTTCAACAGAGCTATTTTCAAGATCGAGAAAACACCATCTGCAAATCAATAAATGTTCATCAGATTCTCTGAAATTACAAAACGGCAGGAGCTGTTAGGGGGAATTGTAAATTTAATTAAATAAACCACGTCACAATGCAAAACAGCATAAAAGTCAGTTAACAGTTCAAAGAAGTTTTAAACACTATACCCAGTTTATGCCATTAAACATGAATAATATCCCAAATGTAAGACGATAAAAACAGGAAAAATAACTATGATTTTGAAGTTGTTAGATATTAGAAACAAATTAGGGGAGGGAGGGAGGGAGGGAGGGAGAGAGTACTCAAAATAATTAGTATCCAGTATAAAATGAAATTTTTTGGTGCGTGGAAGCAAGAAATCACAGCAAGGATAGGACTGAACCAAACCCTTAGAGATACAAACTGAAGCCTTTTCATTTTGTTAAGAACATATCCCAAACAATATCCAGATTTTCAATAAACTGCCTTCCAAAAACTTGGCAATTGAAATTGGTAGTATACATTATTACATAGAATTACCTTACAAAATAAATATTTACGATAACTAAAACATGCACTAACTCAAGCAGCACAGATAAAGTGCTTCATAAACATTCATTTTTATCCTACATAACTATCCATCCTGTCCAGCCTTTGACCCTTTGTAATCTTCTAATACTCTGTGACATTTGAAAAGCTATAAGAAATTTGGTGTGCTTGAATGGCCAAAGAGGAAAAGAAATCTCACAACTAAGGCATCATCTACCCTGACTTAGACATGTACGGTACTGTCTCAAATTTCTTAGTGCGGTAAGAATTAAGAGCACATTTGGCTAAGCTTAAAATGATAGAAGTTAACTTTTTGTTTCCAAACATCTTTTTATTTTAATTTTACTTGTGAGTAAAGAATTACTTATTTTGAAAGCAACTCTTGTCTTAATGTCAAACTAAGTAACTAATTTCAACTTTGATCAATATAAAAAATGATTTAAAATATTACTTATATGTAAATAAGCAATCTTTAAGATCAAGCACACTAAATATCCTAGAGATACTCTAGCTAACTTCGTCTGAAATAAAATTTCAGCACAAGCGCGGAAAGGCATTTAAGGAATGCTCCATTTTACAGTAATGACTCCATTTCAGTAAAGTAATTTATCAAAAAGAACAATCGATTTGAGGAAAATATACATTGTTTGAAAGTATTTTCAAATGAAAAGTAAAACATTCAACTCTAGACAAAGAGGATAACTTTCTACTTCTTTATAGAAAAACAATGATTATGATAGCAAACTTCATTTTCATAATGAAGAAGTTTGAACTTGTTGCTCCTTTGGCTAACATGTCGGAAGTTATGAACCAATATTCATTAATATGGGCCAAGAATAACAAATAGTGTGCACTTAGTATTCTTAAAATTAAGAACACAGAACCGGCATACTAAAATTAATCCATGCTTAATATGAGATGGAGAAGCTTATGAAATCCCATCTCCAAATGCAGTAACGGGAAGTGAGTAACTGACTCTGAAATATCTTTAGCAACTAAGTGAGCTGCTTGGACTCACAATAAACAGTGATCTTTTACGGTTGTACCATCATACACCAGACTTCAGTGTGACCACAATAAAATCAGTACAATTGTTTACTGCAGGAACATCCGGAACTAGTCTTGCCATTTCATAATCTATTGGATGCACTAACAGATGTGAGAGAAAGGAAAGGAGCTTGAAGATGTGAGTTCTCACAATAAGAATATTACGCAGAACAAGAGTTCCAAGTGCATAAATGAGTTGAAAATTGTTGTCAGAAATACGACTTGACAATCAAAAATAGTAAAAGCAGAAATTGAAGAAGAAAAAGAATGAAGCAAGGCATGCAGTTGAAAACCTCCTCCTGCACTGGTAGTAAGAGGAGAATCGGAGATTTGCCTCTTAAGATACAATGCTTCTTCCAATAGTTAATATAGCAATATACCAACCTTGTCATTCATAGGGTCCTATTTATAGAATTCCCCGTCTCTTCTAAATTGCTACAACTTTTAACATAGATCAATCTAGATTGTCCGTAGCCCTAATGTTGAGCACGACCCAAGCCCAGGCCGGCCCACCAGATCAATGAGCCAAAGGCTGGCCAGCCTGAAGGTGATGGAATTTGTCCCATCTTATCTTTAGAAGCCTTTTGCTTTTGGGATTCAAAAAGAACGTTGAGAGCTAAAACTTTTGATTCCCAATCAAGATGACTTCTCCTTAAAATTTGAAGTTCCATCTTTCAAATTTTTAACTTCTCCTTGAAGATCTTGTGGGGAAGTAGTGGTAGTCTTATTTTCAAATCTAGAGAAAACATTTGTCCAATCACCTTCGAGCATTAATTTTTTCAGAACGTTAATATGAACCGTTCTGATTTTTTTCTTCAGAATGTTCATATTTTAGAGTGTACAATTTTTTTTCTATAAATATTTAGATTTTACCCCCATGTCCAATTCTTGTTCAACAATTTCATTCTTCAATTCTTATCCAACAATTCTTTGCTCTATAAATATTCTTATTGACTATTAACATTCTGAAATATTTGGCTGTATAGATATTCTTATTCAGAATAATATTTCAATCTCAAGTGCTAATGGAGTTAACTAATGACAAGGGTAACCAATTTTTGGTAGTTTGAGCACTCCATCAAGTAATGATTTCTCCGAAATTTTGGGTGCAAATATGAATCCTTCAATTAATTTAGACGATGTCAAAGTGGAGGAGGTTGAGGAGAAAAAATCGGTGGAAACTAAAAAAGCTAAAAAAGGAAACATTGGAGGTTTGACAATATATCACTATGGATTATGCATAAAAGGTTTATTGCATTTAGAACATTGAAAAAATATTATGCCAAATGTATAATCACTATGCTGCAAAAGAAGGTCAAAACATTTCAGCCCCCATGGTCAAACTCAGAAAGATGGTGCTATGTATTCAAATGATTTACAGCATTCATTAAATTCCACTGTAATTACTTCCTCATCTAGTTATGTTTCCTCCATGTCTACAAAGGTAGATAACTATAGCAGAAATCTTGAAATGCCTCTAAGTTATCTAAGAATTTCTGTGCAACGTTCATAGTGTTTTAGCAAACAAAAAAAAAAAAAAAAGATATAATTTTGATCTTTTATCGTGGTGGAGGTGTAACGAACGACAATATCCAAGTGTATCAAAGATTACACATAATCTACTAACATATCTAATGTCTACAGTAGCATCGGAGGCTGAGTTTAGTTCAAGTGACGGGATATTGTCAGAAGAATGATCAAGGCTACACGTAGTTTTTATTCTTGTACAATTTTAAATTTTTTAACTCATTTATTGTAGCCAATCTCAAAAAGAAGAAGGATTGCAACTTGTAATTATAATTTGTAAGTTGTAACATTAAAAGAATTATTTTTTATATTTAAGTTAATTTCATGACCGTCGCTGAAATGGAGAGTTTTCGCTAGGTGTGGTACATAATTTCTAGTTATATGGATGAAATGGCGAGTTTTCGCTGACAAATATCAAATTTTGTAGATGCTAGGCGACTTAGCAAGTCAAATCTCGAATTTAATGTGGAGTGTGTGAGACATTTTGTGCACACCTTACCCTTGGAAAGACGATTAAATTTAGAGTTCGGTGCAATAACAGAGTGCAATTCAAAGTTGTGGATTAAAAATTATACGCATTAGAAGCTGGAGAGTTGAGCAACCTCGAGATTAGCCCAACAAATTCGAGGTTTTCCGAGGAAACTAAATATTTTCTCAGCAAACTCGAGATTTCACTAATAACTCGCCAGATGTCAACAAAATTTGATATTTACCTAGTGAATTTTCTAATATTTTTGTTGCTACTCCATACGTTGTATTTGTTAATTATTGTAGTTAATTATCTATTTAAGAACGTTTCATATTCTAAAAAAATGGCAACTCGAGCGAGCCCGACCCTCTAGCATGGGCTAGATAGCTGGACCAGCCCGTTGCCAACACTACGTTTAGCCAACTTAATATGCCATTGTAATCTCCTCATGGAAAGGATTAATGCCACTGATTAGACATTGGACCCACATAAAAACTCCCTCAAAGTTGGCTGTGAAATTCGTTATTAAAACCATTTAATTCCAACATAAACAAGATTGGTGAATTTTTCTTAGAAGTCAAGTCCCAAGTCATACTGGCAATCCCTGAAATCCATTAAGTTTTGTTCTTTCATTTTCTGCCCATTAGGAGAATTTAATTACGAGATGTGTATTTCCATCCTAAAATATAATATGCTCCAATAACTATAATCCCGAAAGGTAAACTGGAGAAGATTTATTTTCCCGATGTGCTGCAGCCGGTAGCAAATACATGACCACCTGAATCTAACATCAAAAATAATCCACACCTGCAGAACCTCCCCTCTGCAATGAAGCCACAACATAACCATATAATTGTCTAATATCAAAACTTCCCGTGGCTAGTCAGAAAGCTTGATAATCTACCATGGCACAGAAATAAGTATAAAAATGGCCTAGGAGTATTAACGTGTGCACCATATGAAGAAAAAAATGTTATTGTTAAGGTTTCCAATTATCTGTGACAAGTGTAGGAACAAGACAGAACTAACTAAAAAGGCAAGAAAATAGTCAAAGAAACTAAATGCTCTTAGCTGCAAAGTAACGAAATAGGCAAGAAAAGAAAATCTAAGCAATCCGGTGTAGCATTGTTCTTGTAGGCAAACAAAATTTAAACCTTCAGCAGAGGAAAATTTCACATTGTGGTGAATTGATGATTTTTTAGCTGAATTGGTGTATACTAGAAAAGGGAATAAATCACATTCTTGCGCTTTTGAAGAAGATATTTTAAGCTAATTTAGATTAGACCAGAAAAGCAAAAAGGAAAAGAAGAACTCGTGCGATCCTTAGCATAGTAAAAAAAAATGCAGAAGAAATTGATTGAAATCCACATTAAATTCCCTAATCCAACACAATCACAAACAACGAAAGCTTTCCTTACAAATCAAAATAGTTAATCTAAAATCAGATAGTACGAAAACATAGCTATTCTACTTTATTAAATCTTGGCATTTCCACATCCACATCCAACAAGACAATTCATCAAAATCGCGAAAAATCAAATAAATTAAACAAATAAAAAAAGCTGGAAGAGAAACTAAACTACAGACCTGAGATTGTGCTGAGGTTGAAACTGAAGTAAATAATTAGAAGGAACCGAAGGAGGAGAACCATAGAGTTCCAGAAGCTCTTGTAATTGTCCGATGAATTGCCTTAGAATGGAAGCTCCTTCCATCATTCCATTGTTATATTCCTCCACCACTCTCCTTCCTACCCCCACCCCACCTCACCTTACTATCTCCTCTCTATATATCTATATGTTGTATATATCTGTGTAGGTGAGCGAGTGCCTTGTTCTTATGTTACCGAGTTTTGTTTTTACACGTCACCTGGCCCATAATAGTATTGACCAGGCAAAACACTCTTTTCCTAAACTACCCCTACCTATTTTTACAATTTATTTCCAAAAATTGAAAATAAAAATAAAAAAACCATGGAAATGGGTAAATATATTGAAGGCATGTTCGGTAGAAATTAAAATCCAATTAAAATTAAAAATATAGTCTTTATTGGGTTCTACTCATCTAATAAAAGTCAACTACAAAAATGGGATAAACTACCCCATAACGGCCATATAGGAAAATGAAAAAAAAAAAACATTTTATATATAATTACACTTTTGGAAGGATATATTCATGCGTAGGGTAGAGACTCTTTCCACGTACACGCACAGGGAGTGCAAATCAATGACCGAATCAAAACTTCGGACCTTAAACTTGTGTGTCGTGTGACTTACGCATATGAATGTCAGACCGAGTGGACCAATATTAGCTCATTAGGTGAGTCCACATTTTGCTTTTATTTTCTATAAATTATTTAATTTTTTCTTTTAATTTGACTCGAGAATTTTAAAAACTGAAACGTAATGATGGGTTAATGGTGACGTTAATTGTATAACATCCATAACTATTGGTTGTAAAGTCACTCATTATGGAGCCATTAGTCACTCATGTTGGAACTTATGTATAGGGCTCGATTCTTTTATTGTCTAATGTCCACAAAATCCTTCTCTTCTCTGCATAACATTTACAATATTCTGTTTGCAAATTTTTCACTTGCTGTCAAAGCTTTGGTGATCACGTTCATATATAATTAGTTTGTCGGAATAGCACTTGTAGTACTCAGATTTTACTAGTTTTTTGTAGCATTCTGGGAGACAGTCGTTTGAACTGAACCTCAAGCACCTACATTGAGGAGACAAATATGTTTTAAGGACATTGTGTAATACACAGGTCTCGGTCTGCGAAATCTGTTCTTTTTTAATGATTACATATTTACGCATTATTATTTTGTGTTCGATTTATTTGTGAAATAATAACCATTGTTATGTTCTGCTATAGTACTTATTCTGTTTTTAAATTATATCACCTTGCAAATCATTTCAAATAATCGAAATGAATTGATCTAATCAAATCTCTTTCTTCATGTCTTATCTTGAAGATCAAATTCTTTATTTGGTGTAATCTCACTCCAACTCAACACAAAATTTTGCACCAAAATGATTATTATCCTCTTTGCCCTTCTTTTCCATTTTACACCAACTTTTGTTAAGGGTATTTGTATCGCTTTCTTGTTATACAACCAATCTTAATTATTATTATTATTATTATTTAATATTTTCCTAGCCCTGTTTTTCTACTAATTGTTCTAGATTCATTAAATTTATTAATTAATTCAATATTTTCATTAACGAAACGTAATAATTTATTTAATAATTTATGTATTAGTAAATTAAATAAACAAATAATTTTCGTATAAATAAATTATTAAGAATGACAAAAATGAAGAATAATTATATTCTATTCATTTGGTGTAACTCTTGATGTAATGTGTTGGAAATGATTTTCAATTTGGGGCAAATTTTAGGGTACGTTTGATTGCAAGAATAGAATTTTTGTGGAAATAAAATTAATTCCAGGAAATTGAATTACCTAGAATTAGTTTTATTGGGAATTGTCAATTAATTGTGTTTGATTGACATAATTTTCCACTTAGAAAATATTTAAATTTTAGATCTTTTAGTATTCGTTTGACTTTGTTTTTCATGTAAATTGTTCACTAAACTGATATAATTTATTACAATTGGGGATAAAATTTATTTCAATGGCCAAAAAAAAAAATGCTTAGAAACGAAAAACTACCGAACCCATGGGAAAACCAATTCAAGGAAAATGTGGAAAATGGGGTCACGTAATGTATAAGTTGGAAAACCAATTACCTAGAAATTTTTTCCTATCAAACAACCTAAAAGGTGGAAAATGGAAAATAATTTTCAACTTACATAGAAATTTTTTTCCAATCAAACAGGGCCTTAGTGTATAATGGTGCAAAACTTACTTCAAACTTTTGTGCAGTGTTGAAGATGGTCTTTCATACCATATACTCTTAATTTTTTTAACTTTGACCGAAAAAGTTTGAAGTAATTTGATATCAGCTCGATGACATAAATAAAAAATCCATCGATCCATTGTAGATGTTTATGAAAGAGGTTATGATAAAAACACGTTGAACGTATCCATTGATAAATGAGAATATCTAAATATTTACGATGAAAACAAATCAAAAGCTCTGTAATTTAATATATATTTTAAATAATTTAGGAAGAAAGAATGGAAATGGAAAAATGTATAATATGCATTTCATAATACGCTACAACTGGTGAAAAATAAATAAATTAATTTTATTCAAAATATATTTAAAATTCTAGATAAGGCCATCTCCAACCATTATCGCCAAATTGGTGCAATTTTCATACGATTTTACAAAGTCATCTCTAACCATTATACCAAGGAACGATATTTCTTTTAATTTTCTTATTTTTAAGTTCTCAAGAATTAATTTATTTGGAAAATTATTTAATTAAACATTAAATACTACTAAAATTATCAAATTAAGATTTTTATTTAATTAACTTAAAATATTGCATTTATTAATAATTTTTTTTAAAAAAAACGTTACTCTTAGAGCTTGTTTGGTAGGGATTTTTTGGAGGAAGAATTGATTTTGAATAGTGATATGATGCGAAGTGTGTGGTTGAAAAAGAAGAAAAAATTATTAATGTGATAGAAAATATTATTTTATTGAAAAATGTGTGGTTGAAAATGAGTAGAAGAATGAGAATGAAAAAAAAATAATGTGGCTCAAATAGGGGCTCAATATATTTGAAGTTCCAAAATTTCATGTTAATTTTAAGT
>CAIGRO010167666.1:0-16211 GCA_903798355.1 Fraxinus baroniana
TGAGTATGTGTCATATGAAATATATGATAATGTTATGCTTGTCATAACTTATATGCTTAATTGCATGAGAAAGAAGAGAATATCTTACGAGATAAGATGAGAATGTTATGCATAACTGTGCTTTATATGCACGAGAAAGAAAAAATTACCCATAGCCTGTGATTTTAAAGAGCATATGATTTTCAAGAAAATGAACCAAAGATACCACGTTGTATATTGCATAAGTGTGTGTTCAACTATTCTGTAAATTAATTAACGACGATGAGTCTACCGAGTATTTCATTCGAAATACTCACCCCGTTATTTTAACAATATTTGCAGACTTCTGAGGCGATCGTGATTGATGGGCAGTGGTGGCATAAAATTTGATTATCGCAATTATTAAATTTTGAAGTTTATGTATTTGAACATTGTTAACGTATTTGTCGTTTCCGCTATTCCAAAAACATGATATTTAAATTTCAAAACAATTATCCTATGAGTTTTCTTGCCGACGAAATTTTCAATTACAAATGTGATTTTAAAAATTAGGTTATTTCCGCAAAACTGATTGACAAAATTAGGGCAAAAGACGATGACGTGGCAATCCGGGTTAACGGAAATCGGGACGCTACAACCTATGTATTAGATCTTCATTTACAAACAAAATCCCCTAAAAGATCAGATTTTATTTTTAGACATCACTGTAACCAGTTTCCTTCCATATAAAACGATAATTCTGAGGTTGTCAATTTTGTCAAGGTTGAAGGCATGCAACATCATTTGGCTTTCAGAATTTTTCAAATTAAGCAAATACCGAGTACAATAACTTCTAAAAAGCATACCTTTGAGAGATCAGATCCCATACTAACAAGAACATCCAAGCCAGAAGATATGGCTAGTTGCAATCCTTCAATATCCGTCATCTCAATCAGGCGGCTAAGATGAAGTTTCTATCGGGGGCAGAAGGTGAAAAAAGAAAACCAGAAAAGAGTTGAGATTAATATGGAGACAATGATTTTCAGATTGTGCAACAATGTACTTTAGGATAAGGAAAAAAAGGGAGCATGGTCAACCTCCAAGCCCTGCATAGTTGTACAAACAATTCGGAAAAGTGCATTGTGTATGGAAGCATCACAAAGCAGAATATCTCGAACAACCTCACCCAGTTTCCAATGGTGTAAGACTGACAAAATATATTTCATGACTTCAAGAACCTAAAAAAGAAACAACCATGAGATCAATTTTGTCACAACAGTTGGAAAGTTTCTTAACAGAGAAAACATATAAACCTACTATTTAAATTCTGCCTACACAAGCACTGAACAATAGTGGGTATTCTGAAGTCAAAAAGTTGGAGGCCCAACAATAACCCACTCAGGAAATTAACCCCATTTCAACAGAAATTTGGAATTGTAAATCTAGAAATTCATCTTAGTTTCTACCATACGAAAAAATAAGAGCATATTAAATTAAAAATGCACATCCTTATCAAACGAAATAAGGCACTTTCTGTATGCCTCTAAAGTTCTTACTTCATTGATTCAAAATAAATCACAAACAGTGAACAAAAATATGTGTCGTCAACTAACGTAAGCTAAACCTGTGCAGTCCAAGTCTCCAAGACCTTCATATGCTTAACTAGCCAAGAGTATCAGATGTTGGCATGCCTAAGGAAGTCACAAGTAACGTTGTTGTTCATTGGATTCCGAAGGAACTTCTTCGTTAGGATTGGGGAATTGCGTTGATTCTTCCTGAACAGCCTGGGAAGGAAATAAAATGTGAAGAGGACTTTTTATCATCACACAGGACGGTTGTGAGCACAGTAGGGATCCTTGTACATACATGGTGTTGGGACATTTTTGGTGATCAGACGAATGGCTGTGAGGAACACTGCAGTTTGTATGTACAGGTTAGACCAGTTATTATGATGATTATTGAGCTGAGTTGGGAGGGTTCCAACGATCTCAGGGATGGTTGTGAACAGCACACAAGTCTTGTGCACCATTATGTTATAGGAAAATTCACTGCGTAATGTTGAAGATTCCCATGCAAAGTAAGAGTCAAGGGGCAGCCCAAAGCAATGATTTGAGCAAGATGTTTCAGAGGAAGTTGCAGATGACTTGGAATTGCATACTCTAAGCACATATAGTCTTTACTTATCAGGCAATATCTCACATAGTTTTTGCTTGGTGAAGTGTGATGAGACATCAGCACAGTAGACCTAGATGGTTGCCCTGAGCTTCTAATGGAACTGAGATGTGGCATACATGGGCATAACCTCTTAGGGTTGTTCTAAAGGATTCCGTTTTACATTCTTGTAGGGATTGTAAGGATCCATGATCTATCCATTGAGATTGTTATTACCTTGGAAACTTCTTGTTTACATACACTCTTTACTATGATATTATTGAAGTTTCGAAGGTTCAAACCTTACCACATCTTTATGACTTGAAGAACAGATTTTCCAAGTGAGAAAAGATTTAAAACTGAGTTGAACATCATCTTAATCTCATGTTACCTTACCAACAAAGAGAGTTGGAAAACCGAGCACATTATATATTTTTGTTAGGGAGGAAAACAAAGATGGATACCTTTGTTGTCACCTTCCAGCGCGCATGCTTCACTTTATATTTCCAGAATTCATGATTAACAAGAACATACTGAAGGGAGAAAACAACAAGTGCAAGAACAACATCATTTTCAAATCCAATCTCCACGAGCCTCATTGTGAAGTCTAGCACTGCAAAATCATAAACCACACAACTTAAAAACAGTTGGGTGGTAGCTTTTCTTTAAAAACAATCAATTAGATTTCCAAGGTTATTAAAATTTGATGAATGACAAAATTTTCTCCAGGAGACAAATAATAAGATAGTTTTTCAAATGATACCACAAGGAACGGATAAGAAAAATCTCAATAGTAACTTGTGAGAAGAAACCAAATTACACAAAACGTTAAGAGCATTACATGGAACTTGTGTAGGAAAAGACAGAAATTTCAATCAGAAGAATAGGGTCGGAGCAGTTCTCTAATCCCAGCTAATAAACATTTGAATTTTTTCTGCACCAATTTCCCAAACCTACAGCACCCAACCCACCTTAAGAAGCACAGATATTTAGATTCAATACAGGATAGATTCAGTTATTAAAAAAGAGAATGCTGCTATTGATAGTGTGTCTAAAATGAAATCAGCTGAAGAAAATCAGTAACCAGGAAATCGAACAAGATTTCAAAAATACAGCTAATCAAGCAATGGTAGTGTTAATTAAGGAGAAGAGAAAGGATGAATAATACACTGTTATGCATTTGTAACTCGTAAACATATGCAAAACCTTTCCATTAAAGGAAAAAGGAAACAATACGACTTCCATGTGTTATTGGAAGTGGTTAATTGGCCCAAAGGAGTTGGGAGACATATGGGGAGGGTAGCTTATTGTAGAACCACTGAGATTAAGGCTCAAGCTTAATTGCTGAACCAACACCACTGTGCAAGTGTTAACACTTCCACTTCAAATCAAAGATCAAACAAATTGATAATAAGAGAGATAAATAACGTGCCTGAAAGTGTCAGAGAGCAATCACTTTGTTCACAATCAATCAAGAGCATCTTGGCAAGCCTTCCAGAAAGCAACCACGATCCACTGCAGCAATGCATGCAGAAATAACCTCAATATGAGTTTCCTTTGATTTTCATATGTACTGTGTGCACTTGTGCATGTATTACAGGTGCGCGCATGCGCGCACATACATACATACACGTGCGTGCGTGCGCGCAGGTTCACTTTGTGAAGAGGTATTGACTTGTAGATATAAAACTGTATTAGAACAGAACCAAAAAATATGCAACAAGCAGAACCTTTTTAGCTTATAATAAATCTTACAAATGCCAAAATTTGCAATTCGATATAAGAGTACATCTAAGCAGATTCACCTTGATAAACCAATGGAGCTAACATTAAAGGGATTTGTGTTCAAGTCAAGATCAAATATATTTGCCTTCATCATCATTGTTGCTAATTGAGAAGGAAAGCTGCATGGAAATTTGGGGAAGGCAATAATTAGAAAATATGAAAGTATAAAAAAGACAATGGTGCAAAGTTCTAGATGAACTAGAGACTGTATCTAGATTTGAGCAATTCATACCAAAGCCCTATACCACGATGGTGACACCTAGTGATACTTGACCATGACAGTACAAAGGCGTAACATTGACACCTGTTTAGTGTTATTTAACTGATATTTTCGAAAACAACATACCGACATTTATAGACAGCAAGTTCAGAGAGTCAAAGACATAATTTGTTCAATATTTTACTCTTCTGTTGTAAATATAGGACCATCTACAGGAAGAGACAGCAAGTTAATTACATGGAAACTTGAGAGGACCAAGAGAAATGACATGATTACCATTTTAACATTTTTGACAAAATAATGACTCCCCTGGACATCATTATTGCACCATTGCAGTTGGGAGGTAGGCTTTTAACCAAAGCACATAGAATCTCAACCACATTAACACTGCAGCCAAAAGACGAGGATTTAAAACTTAAACCCAGAAGCGAACAAGTCCAACATAAAATGGACAATAATAATTAAACACAAGACAAGGAAGAAATGCAAAGTTTAAGATTTTTACAATGGATATTTTTCTGGTTTTCCTGCTGAAGTTACTTCACCACTCGAAGAATTCCCAGCATCCATTAGAGCATAGCATATGGCCTGCAAATCACAAGACTATGACTAGTTCGTTTTATAATTACAACAAAAGAGTACTACAAAAAATAACCTTTAAGAATACTTCTACATTATCTTTCAACCCAATATGAAAGAATAAATACTGCTCAAGAACCAACATGACATTTACCATTTTGATAGATAAATGGGGCATTATCAAGGCATCATTCCTCAAGCTACAACCAACTACCATCCTCCCAAATCCACCAATACACCCTTCTACCCCCTCATCCAAACGAGGAAAAAAATTAAGCCAAAGAAGAAAACAACTTTTGCACTTCCAAGTACGGACCATTAGAAAAACTGCAAAGTTAAGCCAAGATTAAAAAATAAAAAATAATAATAAAAAATTGACGCAAACCCTTTTTGTTATCCATTGCAGCAGCAATGTTTATCACATGATGTTTACTATAGATGGATACAAACCTCGACAAAAGCATCAAAAGCTACAGTCAAGTAGCATGTCCAAGTCACTTTAGCTCACTATATGCTTTCATTAATTACTCAATGGATATTAATCGACTCAAACAAACCAATAATCAACAATAGATGGAGGAGATTTTCCTGACTTCGTATAGCATATCAGACTGACATGCATATTTGAGAGCTACGTGAATTTAATGGATGCGAAGGACAAAGTCTTCGACAATAACTCAGCACACAAGAATCGTCAACTTCAAAATAGATTACCGTGTTAAAAGTCACTAATCGACTTAGCAAATCAAGAGTAACAGTGGTCTCCTCAAAATTTTTCAAATACACCCCTTGAGCAAAACGCAGAAGAAGCACAAGCACTCCAGATTCAGTGTACTGCACAAAATAATCTAAACGTCAATAAAGAAATGGGAAAAGAAGTGCGGGAAAAAGCTACAACTCCAAAATATATATTATTAGGATACATCACAATGCACATTAAAATCATTATCGACAATGAACAATTATAACAGTGCCATGAAAATAAAAACATTTGCACAACAAACATGATTAAACCAGAACTTCTGTAATAACATGCTGTCGGCAACTTTGAGGCAAAATGAGTTACAAGCCTAAATAAAAATATTAAATCAGTGACAAGTGGTGCACAATATTTGTAAGAGCAAAAGAAAAAAGTTGAAACGTGCAATGAAAGTACATACATAGGCCACTATAGCACCACCAAAACTTGGGCAGAAAATCGAAGTTAGTAAAACCACGCACCCACATTTCCCATATGTGTAAAGATGACAAGAACAGAAATAAGGAATTAGAAAACAAATAACAAGAAACAAACAACAAGGACCCCAGAAGATTTCAGCATTGATTGCCAAAACTGAGAAAGTTTAACAGAGGGTAGAGCTAGCATTGCATCCCTTCACCCCACTTTTACCCCAACCGAATTGTGGGGAAAGTGCAAGGAGAGTATTTTCCTGGGAAGATCCTTTCTACTCCTATTGAAGATGTCAGCTGATTTGAGCATTGATTGCCAAATTGAGAAAAATAACAGAGAAGGGGGAGGGGGTAGAGCTAGCATTAGACCCCCTTCATCCCACTGCTGCTACACCCAAAAGGGAGGGAAATAGTGCAATGTGAGCAATATCCTGGGAAGATCCTTTCCACTCCTATTGAAGAGCTTCACACCCAAATATACATGCAGATACACTTTAGCACCATAAACTACTATAAGTCTATAATCTAGCTACTTTTAGACTTTAAACTTTAACTTATTTATTCATCATTTTATTTCTTTTACTAAAAACTTTAGTAAATACATAGATCTAGAAGAGAATAGATTTGATCTATCTAAATTCCTTTTTTATTCTCTCATATCCTGAGAGATGATGTTATGGATCAAATGAAATCATGTAATACCAAGAGCATTTATTAACATTAAACAATAGACAAAAGCAGGTATAGATCACGCGGTTTATCATTGTTCACTCTCAATGTGTGAGCTACATCCACTTGCCGGTGTAAGATTTTCACTATAACAAAGAAAAGGATATCATAATATTTGTATCTGAACTCACGCTCTCTATTATGTTCTCTTTACACAGACAGGAAAAAGAGATTAGTCCAGAAATCCTATATATAGGAAAGAAATACCAAAGCAACTTAATTCATGCGCAAACTGCCAAATATACACTAAAAAAAGGTTTGTCGTCTTTTTATATAAGGAGGTAATATTAAGGCAACCTAATACATGTGTAAAAATGTCGAATATAGCCCTATAAAGAAAGTGAAGTCATCCAAAAAGAATTCCATTGCTTCAGAAGGAAATGAAGAGTTACATGAGTTGTGACCTTTTTAATCAAGAAAAAGAAAACATTTGTTGAAGACATGATTTAAATGAATATATGTAACCCTGGCCTTTTTGATGAAATGGTTAACAATATTGGTTGTGGTCTTCTTAAATCCTGGTCATTGCAAGGCAATATAGAATGACTTCACTAAAGAAAACCATTTCAAATATCAAAAATTAGATGAAAAACTAAGGCTATGTTTGAGCCCCATTTTTTGAAAAGATTTTGTAATAGTAATTTTTTGGAGAATGTGTGGTTAAAAAGTAGGAAAAAACTTTGGATTTACACGCAAAATTATTTTATTAGGATATGTGTGGTTGAAAATAAGTTTGAGAAAAAAATAATTTTTCAAAGAATTGGGCTCAAACACGGACTAGATATCATTCTGTTAACAGATGAAAAACTCTAAATTATGTGCTTGTTTGGGAGAAATGTGTGGATAATAAGTGGGTAATAATAGTGATGCGTGTTGAAATTAATGATTGAACGCAAATCATACTGAGATTATAATTTTTTACAATGATGCATTCATCAACTGCATCCAAAATTAAGTGAACACTCAACATAAATCAATTTGATTGCATATAAAATACATGACATGAGAATACTGAAACAATTAAACAAAGAGAAGACCAAAATCAAAACTACAACTCATTGTTTACCTCCCACCGTACTAGAGCAGTATTACAATCGATCATTCTCAACACTTGACCGCGAGATCCACTGGGAATTTCAAAGCCTTCAACACCAGGAAGATGAACAGGCTGGCGTGCTTCAACGATCTTTGAAAAGGCATCCACCACAGAGTCACTACTTATCTCAAATGGAGATGATAAACCAACTGATTTATCAAGAAAATTATATCTGTTGTAGAAGTGGCCAATATATATTAGTAGTTGATTCCAAAACAACACGTGTTAGTGTTTTGGCGAAATACCAGGTGGAAATCGATAAAATCCATGGCATTATTATATTAAGGGATAAAAACTTTGAAGATCTTTACTTTCCATTGGTTTAGAAATCGATACATTGCATCTCAATAACCACACACTTAATTGCCAAAAAAAAAAAAAAAGAATAAATAAAACTAACAATCTCTCTTCATTTGTTTCAAATTAATGCTGAACCCATATTATTCTTCAATATAAATACAAACCATTTAATTAGTTCCTTTGTTGAGCCACGGCCACCTCACCATCCCTTCCCCAACCTCCCAAACCAAAAAATAATAGTATTCTGGACAGTAGCCACCATTTGATATTATTTAGTTAATTAAATCTTAACTCCATTTGCCAATGCTAAAATCAGCCCCATAATAAATAGCTTTAGATCTACCCCTGGCTTGCCATGAAGACCAAATAGAGAGTGCCTTAGTGTGGATATGTGCACTACACTGCAATCATTTATTATACAAAGATGGTTGCACGAGGTACGGAAATGGAAGAAACACAATACCAAGTGCCACTTACGTGCATTCTGCCGGCCAAGCTCCTTCCGAAAGGGCTGATAAGAACTGTACAAATTCAATAGTCCTGAATGGAAACTCAACCTCCAAATTCCAAAGAAGAGACCGAATAGGACTATCGACAAAACTCTCCCTGTCCCAAAACTGAACGCAAAGTGACTCCTGCACCATATCGATGATCTATGACATAAACAAGAAAGAGGATATAATGCTTCTTAAGATTAAAAAAACATTAGATATCCAAACCTCTCCTCGATAGATTTTGCAAAGGATTTCCAGAATTACTTTTAGATTTTTATCCTCAAACTGCAGCATAGAGAAAGTGGGATCAAGTTGTTAGCACATGCTACTATTTGCAAGTATTTGCATAGTGAAATACCTGGAGACTGATTTCATAAGATGCAATAAATGCGGATATAAATGTTCTCAAAACACTTTGGTAACCAGCAATAGGACCCTGAAAATATGAGACAAATGAACAGTCATACTTGAAAACAATAGTCAAACTAAACACGCAACAAAATATGATGGTAGTTATAAAATAGAAAATGAAATAGTTGAGCAGTGAATTACATGAGAAACAATGTAAACTAGCATCAAGAAACCTAAATACATTCACAACCATCAAGGGAGATTTTACTTACATCAGAATCCTTCAATGTGTCACTCTCAAGAATTTCGAGAAAATAACTCAAAGATGAAACCTCAAAAGCTTGACGAACATAACCGACATGATCGATCTCCTGACACATCGAGAGAAAAACAGCAATGAAAATATATTTTTCTAGAAAAACACAATTACGCTACATTCTAAAATTATGTACCATCAGCAAATTATTCTCATCTTTTTCCGGAAGAGAAGATATGAGACACAGAAACGCTGCCCATGTAAGAATCAGAGGACCTGCTTCTTTGTTCTCAAAAGCATTAAAACAAGATATCATTGAATCCATTTCTTGGACATCAGTTACGGAAAAAGCAACAGAACCCTGCCTGAGTAAAAATAGCAGATATTCAGTGACTATAGAAGGGGGAAAATCTTTATATTGAATGTACACGAGTACAGAAGACCATTATTTATTGGTTAATAAGTTCAACAAACAACATTTCTAGGTATATGCGCCTGCAATATCTAGCTGTAACAAAAGCTAATTTAGCACTTCAAAATTTGTGGTGCGCTCAAATTGACCATGATGCACTAAATAATAGTAAGGATATGCTAACTAACATTGTTTAAACACAATAATATTATAGAATAGTAAATTCAAATCAAACCTCTGCTTACACATTTCAAAACTTCTGCAATTAATGTCCCAGATGCGTATCCAATTTTATAAGAATTCCTTACACCAGTTCTTCTCTTCATGAAGGGAAGAATGCGATGTCAAAGAGAGTAACGGAGAGACAACCCAATCCACCACCACAACCCCACTCCCCACGTCAAAACATTCCTGATAATCCGTAATTGGAATGGTGATCTAGGGCTCCTGGTGGAACAATCTAATAATTCTAATTCCCAGGTGAAAGATAATACATCTATATCAAAATTAATTATAAAAATTGCATCCATGTTATATAATATTTACCCTATTACACACAATGAAATATTGACAGAACTAGTTCCCCACAAGCCATTATCAAACATAATAAGCCTTCAATGCATTAATGGTCCCTCAAATGAGAGCAATCACAGATTATGTGTAGCAAGAAGAGATCTACCTCAAACCAATAACTCCCTTTAACCACCCCTGGGACTCCAATCACCACCACTGTTACACCTTTTGATCTAAGCCCAAGGTTGTGGTGAACAATGAAGAGCAACATTGTACGAGATGGAGGTGTTGGTCTAAAGGATCTGTTGCTACCTTTTTTTTGCTATTTGATCAGTTTATTTTGAAATTGTGGCTAGCAATGTACACAAAAATGAAAAATAAATGGGAGGCAGCAGGATAGCATTTAACTTATTTCTTCAAGACTTCAAAAATTACAACTAAAAATTTTTTTTCCTTATAAACATCCAACGAATTGCATATCATATAAAAACCTCAATTACTAAGCACTAGGCACTTGTGTCAGCCTCTACAACACTTTAATTCTTAAAACAGACACTCTCAAACTCTCCCATTAGTTCCCACTTTATGTGCTTGTGCTCTTAGTATGTAACTTGCATGACCTTGACACTCAAGTTATGGCCCATATGAAAACTTTGAATTCTGTCATTTGATGAACAACCTATATATCAACAATCCACGATTATCGCAGATTCATTTATCTGCTTCTGCACACGCTTTCCCTCATCACATGCTTTTACAAATCGTTTTTGGTTAATTCACTTTCCTAAAAGTTTTTTAATCTAGAATCAGAAAGGTTTTTTCTTACTGTTAGAGAAAAAATAACATTGTCATGCAATCCTAGTATAGATGACAAGAAAGGGAACTAAAAATTGCTCAAAAGTCAATACCTAAACGGAATTTCATCATGGACCATTTGAAGGAGATTTTCCAGGTCCAAAGCCTCTATGAGAATAAGTAGCAGCTGCACTTTGGCATGATATATAGAACGAACTGCTTCTGGTGATATTGCCAGTTTCCCAAAGTTGTATGAACCAGTGATGATGTCCTGAAATTGATCAAACACAAATTAAAATAGAAGAGGAACAAATAAGATGGCAAATGCAATCACCTCAATAAAAGATTACCTGATAAAGCAAGCACAATCTTTTCCAGCTTTCGGCATCACAAGTACAGAAGGACTCATAATAAGCAAGGAAAAGAACTTCCAGGATCAAATTCTCTTCAATAAGAATCTCCTCAGCCCATAGAGTGTAGAGGTCAACATCCTGTGAGGCATGTCCTCAGATGTACGTTAAGATTTAGGACCAGACATATAGTAAGTGTAGCGACCGAGAATTTTAAATAATATAAAATTATTTTTCTTGAAAAACGTGTCGCTAAGTTTTAACCCCAAACGTTAAAATGAAAGCGTATTCGTCTAGCCGTTGTAAAACGAATTTATATCTATTTCAAATCGAGTCCAATCTCGAATAATTTTAAAGTATCAAATTCTTTATTTTTTTGTTTAAATCCAAATTTTAAGTAATATATTTTATTATTATTTAAAGTCCAATTATGTTAGCCCAAACCTCGATTATGTTAGCCCAATTCACTTAAACCCAATTAGGGAAATTCTTACGGCCCAAATTTTTGGCCCACTTAACACCTAGGATTTTGTGCCCTAAAATTTACTATTCATAGAACACTCTCATTCTCCCCTCCTCACATTTCACACCCCCAAATAGCCATTTAGGGTGAAAATCTTCATCTCCCTCAAATTTGAAAACTCGTGTTGATGCTAGAATCATCAATTTTTAGCACCAACAACATCAAATTTGGAAACTCATGCTGATGCTAGAACATCAATTTCTAGCACTAACAACACCAACTTACGACCCTGCAACCCCAAAATCACCAATCTCAGTCGAAACCCATTCAAACCACCATCAACAGGAAACTCACGAGCAACACCCCAGCCTCAACCCAATCCACCATCACCACGCAAGCTGAAATTCACCAACTGCACACACGAGCTGCAGCCAAACACCCAACCAGCCACAAAAGCCACTCCTCCACCACAATCGACCGCCACCTTCACCCTAAAAGCACCACCACGGATAGCTCCAAAAAATCACCGCACACGGCCACACACACCACCCAACCAACAACCACCATTTAACCCTCAAATCGACTTCAAACCGCCACATAATCAAGAAATAAAATAACCCATGACCTTACCTCACCTCTGACCCATTTTTCAATTGGATTGCCACCATGAAACTCAAAAATCCGAACATCCAAAGCCGCGGTTAACCTTCGACCCGTACACCAAAACCCCCTCCATTCGCCTCCGCATACTCACCTCTCTCTCTGTAAATGAGAGAAAGAGTGAGTGAAATTAGATTTTTTGATTTTAATTTTAGAAAATTTATCCTTTAGCCCCCAAGTTTTAAAAGTGTTTTATTTCAATCCCAAGGTTTTGGTTATAAGTTAATCAGTCCCTGGAGTTTCTGTTTTTCCCACAATCAGTCCACTGATTTCGAAAAGTTTATATTCAATTCTTAAACCTTTCACATTCCAGTTTTAATAAATTTTCAATTAAGTCTCTAAACTTTATTTTATCATTTGAAAGCTTTAAAATTTCGAAATACTAATTCAAACTTATTTTCTATTTTGGCTAGACGAAACGTACAGACGATTAAGAGCTTGAGGTTACTTCCCGCTCCACTTTGAACGTAACTCGACATAAATTGAGGTAGACTCGCCCCCATTAATTAGTTTAAATTATAATTGCATGTATTATATGATTTTACGTGATTTATATACTTTAATGCATAAAATGAGAATATTTCTTTTAAGATAAATGATGTTTTTATGTTTGACATAACTTATATGCTTTAATGCATGAGAAGAGACGGGACTATCTCTTATGAGATAAGATGATGTTATACATAACTTATGTGCTTAAATGCATGAGACGAGACTACCCACACCCTATGATTTTAAAGAGCCGATGATTTATTTTAAGAAAATAAGCATATGATGATGATGATGATGTCACTATATATATTGCATAATTATGTATTCAATTATTCTGTAAATTAATTATCGGCGATGAGTCTACTGAGTATTTCATTAAAATACTCATTCCGTTATTTTAACCACAATTTGCAGATTTCTGAGACGGTCGAGTTTGACGGGCAGTGGTGCCACGATTTAATAGATGAAGTTATTTAAATTTTGAAACTTACGCATTTTGAATATTATTAACTTATTTTGTTATTTCGGTATCTCGAACTTGAGTTTTTAAAATTTAAACAATTATCCTAAATTAATCAAATGAATTTCGTTGCCGCTTTGAGGTTTACAATTATAAATGTGATGTTTAAAAATATAGTTATTTCCACAAATCTTTTTATTAAAATCACGACAAATGAGGATGACNCGATTATGCTAAATTAATCAAATGAATTTTGTTGCCAACAAGGTTTACCATTATAAATGTGATGTTTAAAAGTTAGTTATTCCACAAATCTTTTTATTAAATTCTAGACAAATGAGGATGACGTGGCAATCCGGGTTCACGGAACTCAGGGCGTTACAGTAAGCAACAAGAACAATAAGTTAATATCTAAAATGTGATGGCCAAATTAGTGAAAATCTTGAGCATCAATCTTCAAATCTTCCAATTAAACTTACCATTTGCTCAGGGTAGTTGGCAGATAGAAGGTCCTGGAAGACAGAAAGTAATTTACTTTCAAGTCCATCAAAAATCAACCTCTGAGCCTCCTCTGATACACCAGACCCTTTTGATCGCGTTCCAAGATATACTGTATTAGAATATCAACATTAGCACTTGAAGAAAATGTGGATCATAATATCTTAAATAATATCGATGAAAAATAAAATGGATGCACCAAGATCAGAACAAATAGGATTAAAACTAGATAGGAAAGACTGTATCGATAAAAAATGGTCAAGTTAGCAACCTACGTTACCCCTTACTTTCGAGTGAAACTAAAAAAATATTAAAGCAGGTTCTTTTTTATTTTTATTTTTTTATTTTTTATTTTTTAAAAACAAGAGGTCATTAAACAAATTAAGGCTTCGTTTAGAAGAGATTTCTTAAAATCATTTTTCCCCAAAATCATTTTCAACCAAACATTCTATGGGACCCATAACTTTTCCCTACTTTTTAATCATGTATTCTCCAAAAAAAAAAATCAATTTTCACTTGGAAAAAATTCTCTCCCGAGTAAAAATAAATGTTAAATTAACCGTGTGATTAAAAATTAGATTTGCTCTTAGGATAAGAGCGAAACTGTGAAAGCTCATTAATTAGATGTTGGCTAGAAGAAATTGGTGTTAAGGTCTGCTCTGGCACTGCACAGTAACTTTGGTTTTGAAATTCTATCTGCCAGCTAATGGTCAAGTACTGCCAAGTTAAAATAGGTGGGCTTTGTTGATATGCCTTACATGAGAAAAATTGACCAGATCTTGTTATTACCATGATAAAAACCAAATTTGCTGATATATAATAACGAAATAGAAGAATGAAACCTCAAAAGGATTATCAACAGTCACAATAGGGATCCACATGAATACAACTCCGCTGATACCAGTTTTCCTACGTTAACCAATTGCCCCCATACTCTAAGCAACAGTACTAAATCAGATGCTATTAACAATAACATAGAAATTCTAATAAACGTAACCGTTATCCCATTTTTCTAAGGTCAAAAAGTGCCCCATGCTCTAATCATTTAGTTTAAACAAGAAAAGCAAAGAGAATCTTTGCTAGCTATCTTAGACACAGTTGCAATTTTGTTAGTTAAAGTACGAAACTAACTGTTTCTGATAACTTCTTTCCATATTGAACACCATAAGCATATATTCCCCCTACCTATACACACTATTTCAGCAATCAGTAGCCGATATTTCAATCAATTTAGAACTCATCAAGTCTACCAAAAGTCCACCATTCTTGATAATTGTGTACCTCGTATCTACCATTCTTTTATGTCTCCTGAATTGTTTGAAAGAAGTTTGTATGAAATATGCTACTTTATTACTTGAACGGTAATAAATGAAACCTAAAAGCCTGCAAGGATTTGGATAATCTAAACTGCTTTGAACCTCAAGTAAGATTCAGATTATAGTAACTATAACACAAACCAAATTGTGATCCATGGGCAATTTTTCTGATCCATGCCTAATGTTTAAGGTGAGAAATGAGAATACATATGTAGCACCAAAATCCAATAAATATAACATGTTCAACAGAACAGCAAGAACAAATTTATTTAAGTTGAAAAGGAACAATATGGAGACTCAATCCAAAAGCATGGATACTGCTTGAGCTTCAGGCAATAAATAAATCTTCTGCATCAAGACTGACAACCACAGGTTTGTAATTCCATAGCCTGTGATTTTCATTCATCCAATTGATAGCTACTGAAGTTTACAGCAGGTTAAAATCTAGACAGAGACTACACGAGCTGAGAAACACTTAACAAACATTGAATAAAATTACTAGCCCAGCTAGATGACATCAAAGTTATTTTGCTTATGCATTGCAATTATAGTTGTTGCTGCACTCAAAACTTATTTAAAAGCCATACAGCGGAAAAAGAAGAAGTTAAACTAAGTTTTTGGAATAGGGATGGCAAAAAAACCCGTTCAACCCGATACCCGCGGGGCCCCGCCCCGCGTGGGGCGGGGATTACCCGCCTAACCGGGTAAACGGGGCGGGGACGGGTAGAGAGGTCCCCGCCCCGCCCCATTTATCAAATGATTTTCAATTTGTTAATGTTTGTAAATTGTACCTTACCTTGTTCAATTGTTTGTTACTTTGTTTTTATAACTGGGTCGGCCCATTACAATGAGCAAATATGAATTCCAAGACTCCAAGTTCCAGAATGGCTGTGGCAGAATTGAGAATCCAGTTCCTATTTTCATTTTCATAGACAAGNGGTAGAGAGGTCCCCGCCCCGCCCCATTTATCAAATGATTTTCAATTTGTTAATGTTTGTAAATTGTACCTTACCTTGTTCAATTGTTTGTTACTTTGTTTTTATAACTGGGTCGGCCCATTACAATGAGCAAATATGAATTCCAAGACTCCAAGTTCCAGAATGGCTGTGGCAGAATTGAGAATCCAGTTCCTATTTTCATTTTCATAGACAAGGGTTTACTTT
>CAIGRO010167702.1:0-12406 GCA_903798355.1 Fraxinus baroniana
TTTTATAATATTAATTAATAATTATATTTAACACTTGATTTTTGAATTATAAACTTTAGCCTCCTTATTTTTGAATTCTAATCTTAAAAAGAAGGGATTCAGCTAATTTTTCCTATTTAAAAAGTTGTGGGATTCACAAAATATGTGTTTAAAATTAATTACTGATTTTGACTTAGATTAAAATTTGAATTTTAAGTGCTACCATACAGGGGCCGAGTCAGGCATCTATTCAACAAACAAGTAGAATAAAATACTCCGAATACGTGGTCGAACACAACTTGTTTGATAAATTTTGCTATAATTTTATTAAATTTATAATTGATCAAATTTTCGTGAGATCTGTAGTTTTATTAACTTTTAATTGACACAAAACAAAAAAATTAGTTATCAAAGTTGTGCTTAAATTTCGTAACAATTAAAAATTAAAATTTTATGCATTCTTTTACATCCCTAATCTATGTTAATTTTAAGATTGTATAAATCTTTTGAATGTCAACACTGAACAAAATATATAATATATATATATATATATATATTTTACGGTGCATAATTGCCACCCAAGGATCCGTGGCGCAATGGTAGCGCGTCTGACTCCAGATCAGAAGGTTGCGTGTTCGATTCACGTCGGGTTCAAACTCCCCGATCCATACGGATTCAATTTTTTAGTTTTTTCCTGGTTGTTTTCCCTTGTCCAATAATTCTTTATTATGGTTTTGGTGAAAAAAATTCAATTAGATTCAGTAGAAAGTGAAGTTTCGAAATGAATTTATACAACCAGGAATCACAATTTCTTTTCTACAGATTTAGGGTTTCATAAGCGGCTGGTTCTGTAAATTTGAAGATATCTGCAGAATTATGATAAGAATTGTAAATAATAACAAAACTAAATGCAGTACGGTGAATCACTTCTCCAAACATACGAGTTTTGCCCATAAGTTGCACCAAGTTGGGTTATATGGCTTAAGTTTGAGTTTCAATATTTAGGGCCCATTTGGGTGAAGTTCTGCTTTTGCCTCTTGTATTAGATTTTCGTAAGACGGCTACCTTAATAAATGTTTGGAAACTAATTCTTTTAATCAGAATAAATACTTTTATAAAATTAACCAAATAGCTTTGAATTTCAAAAGTTCATTGCAAAGTGGCCCTTATTATATGTTATCAAGATCATCAGTTTGATTGCTATATCCAATATTCAAATTCGAAAAACTACTTAACTATTTAAGAGAAGATAATTTCAACAAATAGGGTTGCATCCATAATCCACCTCTAGCTCATAGAAAAGTGGGATGCAGAAGGCTATTCTTTTACTGCAAAACATTAGCCAATATTCCTAATTTCAGTTGGAGAGGCTCATATACATCTCATATTATATACACTGCAGTGCATGGGATAGTAGACAGCAAAGTGAAAAAGGCTGCCACCCGTTTCATTTTCTATACTGTGCTACACAAGGCATTATAGGCATGCAAATGAGAAAATGCTGCAGCCCGGTGTTACTTGTGGGCCAAAGTTCCTGGTTCCGCCTAAGAGATTGTTGACATGTGAGTGAGAGAGGAAAGGAAAAGGAGATGGCCATAAGAAGTTTGGAAAATGCTAAATGTACATTTTGCTTTACATTATGGTTGACATCCCTCTTATGTGGCACAATCTGGGCAATGATGTGAAAAGGTGTTGGGGGAAATCAAAGGAGATGATGGTGCCTATGTGGAAGAATGCATACAATGATGTAAACCATAATGTACTCATAGCACGATTGAAGAAGTTTTCCCCTGTGTATACCCTCCAGCAATCACCCCAAAACTGCTTATGTTTCACTGAGCTGCTGCAATGTCTTCCAATCTCTGCTTTCCAAGCTTACCAGAACAACCTTCTTCGCTGTTAAAAGAAAAACCAGCAATTGGAACCCTTGAAATATATCATCTATTAAAAGAAGTGCAATGGGTACAAGAACGGGAAAAAGAGTTGCTTGAATAAAGAAATAACTGGCATCCGAATTCCAAGGGGACTGGAAAGAGGAATAACCCAGAGAAACGAGTTTGCCTTTGCTAGGCAAAATTACTTACACGAAATCTGGACTCCTTCATATTCTCCATCAACTCTCCAATCTCTAGCTGCTTCATCACAGTAGCATGTATTTCCTGCAACAAAATACAAGGGATCAATTATACACGCTCAAACTTTCAACAAGATGAGGTAAGTATATGGGATACTTACCCGCTTTGTTTTCTCAAGGTCAAGCTCTAAGGCCTTGATCCTGTCCATAGATTGCTTAAGCATTTGATCCTTATCTAATGGAATTTCAGCAGGCTTCTTGTTTAGTCCTTCCAACAAAATTTCCAATCTCTGGAGACGCTGCAAACATGGAAGGACCTGGTCTTCACAAACAGCTTCAGCATTGGCTGGTGGATGAATGTTTAGTTTTGGTTCACCTTCCAATGCGTTGGATGGATAAGCATTTCTCTGTCTTCTCCAGTATTCAATAGGCACATTACGGATTAAGGCAAAATGTTTGACCATGAAAGATATCAATGTTCTTGACACTAATGAGAAATTAATTTTCTCCTGGATAGTGTCAAACCAATTGGTAAACAGAGTACCTAAAAGATATACAAGGTATGAATCACAAGAATGGAGAATATTCCATAGATTCTACTTAGAATGATGACGAAATCGAAACCATACTTAAGCCTAGACTAACTGACATAAAGAAATGCTTTTTATGGCGTTTGAATGTGATGCCTCCAGCCTCCAGGGAATGAGAGAGAGAGGTAAAAAAAGGAGAAACAAGATGCAGAAATTGTAAGTCAAATTTAATAAGATGACCAACCCAGAAAGAGCATGTTTTTGAGGCAGTTATAATGACTTCTCTCAAAGGAGAAAATCAAGAGGTGTGGATAAAATACTATAACTGGAAACTTTTTGTAGAATGCCTATATTTATACCATAATTACATGTAAAATGTTGATTCCAATAAGAATTACAGAAACCTGAGCTATGCCGGTTCAAAGAAAATATCTGAAGGCTCATTCCACAAGATTCAATCTTGCAGTCATTTCTATCTCAAAAATCATTCAATTAAATTTAATGCATCAGATATTACATTACTGTTGAGAAAACACCAATAATGCCTGCTTTGATTGATGAGGGGCAAAATGCATGACCATCCTTTGATTGTAAAGAGAAACATATACCTTCTAAATTCTGTCTTTCGTCACCATTCAAATCCCTTGAGTTGTCTATAACATAAGAGTGACGCTGAAATTTTTCCATTCCTTGATCATAATCATTATCTTTATCAACTGGAGTAAAATGATCGTTGCAACTGTAGTAGATACTAGTATCTGGTATTTCGGCCTGCATCAGTTGAATTTTCACAAATCATGCACAAGAAAGCATGAATGCACCAGTGCTAGCACACTATGAAGAACTATCCATGAACAGACCCATATAGGCGATCAAGTTAGAGTATGCATGCTTATTTCAGCCGATAGGGAGATGCAAGGCATATCAATATAACATATCTAGCATAGTAGGATCAAAATTATCATTCTTAAAACTTAAGAACTGCTAATCGAACTTACTTTGTCAAGAACAGGAGCCAATAGTGTAGACCTAGAGATATTTCTTCTAGTCGGAGAGCAAGAATCGTCCTCTGACTCTGATTCAACCGTCAACACATCCCTTGTTTTCCCCTGATAGTATGATACCGAAAAAAAAAAATGTTAGATTTACAGATAACAAAAATTCGATGTATATCAAAACCTAAAATTACTACCTTAAGTGGATGCAGCTGAATATGAGAGTCAATTTTCCGATGGTCATTTGCTGTTATGGTTGTCTGTTTCATGAGAGTTGTTTCTGCATTATACACAATCTACAAATTGAGAGAAATTTTATACTTCCGTCACAATGGAGTTACGTAATGAAGAAATTAGAAATAGATGAGCCACTCTCATAAACATCAAATAAGTGTACCTTCATTATTTTAGGATCATTCCATGGACCCTGATTGGACGTTAGGCAACCGCCATCAACAGAACAAGTGCACGAGCCGCCTAAGAAGTCGGGCAATTGACTACGGGGTAGAACAACCTAGCATTAGATCTTGGTATGCTCAAAAATCACATTAAAACAAAAAAAAAATGGAAAAACAAACAACCTTGGATCGATGACTTCCAGCAGTTTCCCCATGGACTTGGGGTCCAAAACCTTCGAAAACAGAACACAAATATGCAATCAATTAAAATGCAGTTAATATAGCAAGGAATATTATACGAGTTAATTAAGCAAGAAATATGACTGCCAAAGAAAATCCTTTACCTGTATTTTAGCAGCGGTTTTTGCATCCAAAAACTTCTGTGCAGCAGGCCAAATCACCTTCTTGAAACCGAGTCCAGCATTAACAATGAACATACTATGGAGTGTCTGCAGATAATTATTGGAAACAATCATGGGCAAATAGACCATTGTCGAAGGGTTCATCAGGATTAAAAAGAGAATATTTTACATAAATAAGCTAATAATACCTCGGGATAGTAACTATTGTCAATTTTCGCCATGGCTGCCAATAAATTAGCAGCAGGCTTTGTGAAATTTTTAACTCCCTGCATTTATTACACAACAAATAGAAATGCCATTGTAATACACGTTACCAAAAGGAAAAGAAAACCTCCCAAGAAGTAGAGAAACAATATATGTACTACTCCCCACTCAATCAACAGAATAGAATTATTCTAATCATATTAACAATAAAGGCGCTTTATCAATTTAATCTTTTGGTGCATAGACATAAATAGTGAAAAAGCTAACTTTTTGTTAAATCCAAATGTAAGTCAACCGCAGGAATATGTGCTGCACAACTTTCAAATGATATTAATATTTTTAGTATTTTTAAGAGTGTTTCATCAGAAAGCTAACACGAATTTATTGAGGCATAACTTTAACAAAAATCATTCAATTGGGAAATTGATGGCAATTAAATCAACTTACAAGGCCTTGCACGTCCAAGATTGTGGTTGTTGAACAAATCCGCCTCTTTGAAGCAAGAGAACAGGCTGGGAACTTCTCATGCAGGGCCCTCTCAAACTCCTGAACATGATATTTTAAGTAGCGATCAATTGTGGTGATGCGCATTAGTTTGCTTGGGTGAGCTTTTCCAAGCCTTTCAATGTAAACAGGTCTGCCTTCCCTGTCAACCCCATGATATCCTTGGGGGTAATATTGCAACACTTCTTCCAGTTCCTCAAATTCAAAGTCCTGAAGATTCAAAGTAGAAACAGATTTTAACAGCATTCTGATATCGCCAATAGAAAAAGAAACCGAACGCCTTCTGACTGTAGAAAAAGGATGGAAGATGCCTGAAATGTCTCCAGAATAAAATCTCCAATAATTTTGACTAAATACTCCCCCCTCTAGCATTATTGTGCAGGTGAACGTATAACAAAATACCTCCAGTGTGGTGTCCACTCCAAACTCTCTCCTCCAGTTAAGCATCTCTTCCCACATTTGTATTGTTTCGTCAATGTCAAAGTCTCTTGCTTTCAAAAATCTACATAAAACACATCAGAGGCTCAAGACTTAACCACTGATTCCTTGTGCAACCAAATTAGATCAAGTAACAACATACAAATCCAAATGCCATACCAACTCAAGAAATATGTGCATAAGGTCATGCAAAAATCACAATATGAAATAAGTTTCTTTTGTAGATACTTAGCTATCTTCTTATAATACATTTGTTTGGCTCAAAAGCTCCTATTACTTGCATAATATATAGAGTGGAACACGTGTTTACTAGAAGAACGGGTCCTAAAGTCTTGTAGGGACCAAGGCTAGGTTATTATATATACACTGATGATGTAACCCTATTATTCATACCGAATAAATTATCTACGCTTCGCTCCTTGTGGGCGTAAGCACATTGTCGAACCAGATTAAATCCTTGTTTTGATTTCTCTTTTTCACTTCTCTATTATTGGGTATAAAATCCACCAACTTGCAAACCAGGCGAGCAAAGCACATCCCATTAGAACAAGTAACAGTTGCAGCTAAATCAATTGATTTGTTTGTTCACTTAAAAGTATGGGGATGTGAATATGAAATGACTACCATTCTAGAAAGGATCCTCTGGACTTTCAACTACCTACTATTCATTGACCTGGGAGCCATCATATTCTATAGAATTTAGTGATTTCTCTGGAGATATTGGAGCTTGTAGAGAAGCCAACATAAATGAAAAAAATAAAATGAAATCACCTCAACAAAGTATGATAGTCATCCTGTTTAACCGGCAACAAATCTCTGTCGTAGAGTTTCTGACGCAAGTCATAGACAGCACACTCCTCTTTTGCATCATGCACATCATCAATAGAGACTGAAGGAACCCTGCAATCAATTTTCCTTTTCCCTCTTTTCTTGAGAGAATGAGTGAACTTGTTTGAAGCATTTATTGCCTTTTTCTTTAAAACCCCAATTTTTGACCTCTGGCGTTCATCCTCAGGGTTCTCAAAATCTGATGTCTTCTCTTTTGTGCAATCATATTGCTCTAATCCTTCTAGGCCTAAAATATCATATATTGTTGAATGTGAATATATATTGCAAACAATTTTTCTTTTCTGATAAGATGTGATGTTGTCGACAATTAAAGTCAACAACACAGAACAGTGGCCGAATACAATAATACCTGACATTTTCGCCAGGTCCAGAAGAGAAATGGCTCGATCCTCAAAGCTCAGTGAAAGCAAAGAGATTTCCAAGCAAAAGCATCCTGCACCAGTAGTGAAAGTGGCAGTTCAGTACCTTACAGTAATCAAGAAATCACTTAGGAACTTCTAAATATTTCTCTGTAAGAAAAGATATTATAATAACACTTCCCAACTCCATGTAAAAATTTCTCAGTGAAGTATCAGTGCAATGATACCATCTAGTTCAATGATAAAATGTTAAAACTCGATGCAAAACATTTCAAATCTAACTCAAACCCCATTCCATGTCACCTATTCAACCGACGTTAAGAATTTGCGCCATTGAAAGTTCAATTAATAAAATAGTGAAAATGAGAGATTATTATATTAAAAGCAGATCACACGTCAAATTCATTCAACAGCAATGCTCATAAACTCAAAATTTAACAATGCCAGTGAATTTCCTCTGATTTCACCTCGCACTCAATCCGAAAGCATCAAAAGATTCTTCCTAACCGTAAAATTATGCAATCATCACATGCTGTTTATATGCATGTTGCGACAAAGGAGTTATACAAATTACAAACCGTAGAATCAATAGGAAATGGATCGCAAACTGCAGAGGCCTACTGCATAGATTCTCTATTCTTCACAGGATTGAGAAAAATCAGAATATGCCAACAAAATACTGGAAAATATATATCTGTTACAGAGAAAAGTGCAAAAAGTAAGATCCAAAAGGTGTATGTATAACTTTTCTCTTGCAACACTCAAACCAAATTCTCAATCTCAATTTCTGATTTGTGAAGTTTGTTTCCTCCTCTGATATTTGCCACCTCTTGACCACGTGTCTTTTTTTAATTATTTTTCTCTGAATTTTGATAAATAAAATAAAATAAAAAGGAAGGTATTTTATATTACCGGTAAAACCGGACGTGAAGGTGCAGAGAATAACGAGAAGAGTGTGATTCTCATTCTGCGGCATGCTTGTATTTACTACTTTTTGACCTGCATAATGTGGTTGTTCTGTTGACCTCTTTTCTCGGTCTTGTACCTTTCTTAATTTGACTCAATTTTTTACTGCTATATATTTGTGCAAATCATTCCAACATAATTGATAATTATCCTTATTACAATTATAAAAAGTTGAATGTGACTTTGTATGAATTTTGTCCAACTTTCTCAATTATACAAATCAATATGACTTTATCAAAGTTGTCATGTAAGATATGTCAATTCTCTCTATAACCCCGGCATAAAAGGGACGTTCTTGTAGTTCTTAGTCCGTGAAGATACGTTGTTAGATGCTTCATTTTCTTTTCTTATTGAGGTCGAACCTAAACATGTAATGTTTCCAAAAAAAGTCGTAAACCTCTTTGAGATGAATAATTTTTATTTTTTTTTTGGTGTGCGCGCAATCCAGTGACTCATTTAGGACAACATAATCGAGGGAGGTTGGAGTATCGCAGAAAAGACTAACAAATTCAGGTATTTGAAGTTACAAAGGTGTTTGGGGCCATATTGTGTTTTCGGGCTCAAGATCCCTCTTACTAACTGAAATCAAAGAATTGGTAGATATGTTCCAATCAAAATTGAGGACTGTTGTTCTGAATATATAATCGGATGATCAAATAAACACTTTGTTACCCACTTTCCTCTCCACCTATTCCCTATTTTATTTTTAATTTTTTTAGGCTTACTGCAGGTACACTCTAGTTGACATTGTATGAAGTGATCAACATTTTTGCTCTTTTAACATTAAAAATAATCAATGGCAGATATTTTGACAACGCACATAATGTCATCAAGAAGTATACAAATAACATAATTCTTTTTTTTTTTTCTCCCGACCAGAGCATGAGGACAAGGGCTTTGTGTACATAATTTTGAATTTTGGAAACGAGACGCAAATTTTTTCAAGAAGTCCAATAAAGTTGTCAAAATCATTTAGGTCAAATGTGTCTATAAAATTGTTACACCAAAAAAAGACAAGGAAATTAAAGAGAAGAAAAAAGGAAAGTCCCCACAAAAATCTTTAAGAGGCCTTCACAGATCTCGTGAATAGAATAGAATTGGACAAGGGACAAGGGACCCTCGTAAACTGTGAAGTACTATACATACTTCAAAGGTCAAAATATTCTGTCTGAAGAAGAGGAAAGAGATAAAATAATTTATTTGTACAAGATTTTTTGATAGAGTTTATAAAGTAATTGGTTTAAGTGGCGACAAACTCTTTATTTTTTCCTTAAGTCACTGAACTAAGAAATCGATCATAAATTTTAGAGTCCCGTGGGATTAGTCGAGGTGCGTGCAAGCTGACCCGGACATCTACGATTAAAAAAAAAAAAAAAAAAAATCTGGACAATTAATTTAAAAATCAATTTTTGAGATTTTTTGAAATGAATAAATATGATGACGTGAAATGGTGATTGAATACATATTATGTGAGAAAACAAGTTTTGGAAGAACGTCTGTGGCTTGTCTGCGGCTATATATTTGCCCCCGTACTGTTAAAAAGTAAAAGATTTCCAACGACCTTTTTAATTTTTTAAAATGGACTGTAAATTTAGTTTATTTAGAGAGCTTAACCTACTATTTATTTATATTTAAAATACTTGTATTAAATAAAATTATATCGGGGACAAACCAAGTCTAAAAAATTTAATTTTAATTTCAAGTCAAAGTCAACCACACGTTTTATGGGGTCCATAACTTTTCAATCACACATTTCATCTCTACTAAAAACTTGATTTTAATCTATAACAAACATGGGCATAATTTTGAATGCTCAACTTTTAAGATCATTTAAACCATATTTGAACAATTCAGTCATTAACATTTAAAAATATGTATATTAAAATAATAGATTATTACTGGAAAAGGTAAAATTAAAAGTGTTTGGTACCGTTTATTAAAAAAAAAAAAATACTCTTTAAATTAGATGAAACCACTTGTACACTCAAAATCTCAAATGTGTACACCTTTGTTGACACTTCCGGTGTGTCAATAATTTAGCTATTGAATGAAAAGTATATTGGTAAGATCAATGCAACGGAATCCGTCAACTTACAGAGATGTAAACCAAAATGAATCATTGTGTACATGTAACCATTATTCAACAGAAAATCCTATCATATCTGGCTATCCCAATTAATAATGGACCAATCTTTATGTACATAATAACTTACATAAAGTTTTACATAGAAGACACGTGGCGACCCCCTATTGGGGAGGCGCCTTACCTATTAGGTACACATAGCATCGTCCATTAATAATTTGATGATGTAGCACATGGACACGTCCAATTTTTTTGTTAAAAGAAAGACGTAATTGAATCAATGGTCTAAGTCTAACTAAAACATTTTGTAACGTTTAGTGACAAGTTTGAATCAAATTATTATTTGGTATTTAAGTTTAAAGTTGAGTGAACATTAGCTAGAGGCCAAGGCATAGGAGTGGGGAGGCCGACTGCCCCCGAGCTCAAAGTTTTGGCTTCACCACTTACGTTAGCGAAATTAAACCTAATTGATAATGGATCAAGTTATTTAGCCCGTGTTGGCCCTCAATTCTTAAAGTTCATTTGACTTCAAAATTATTTTCGATGACACATTTTATGATATCCATAATTTGATTAAATTTTTAATTACACATTTCACCAACTTATATTAAAATTTATTTAAAAATCTAATTTTTATTCAAAACAAAGTGTTTTGTAAATTACTTTTTAATTAATCAGACATGTTATTTACTAGAATAATGCTGTTTGTAAATAATGAAATTATATAATGCTTTACATACATATGAGGCGTCAAAAGGAAGAGTGTAGATTTTTTTTATTTTTTATAATTTCGTTGAATAAAGTTTGACTTAAATCATATTTCACTAGGGTTGTCCGTGATTCGATTCGGTTGAGTTCTGCTCGGTTCCAAAATTTTTGGGTATTTAATAAATCGATCTGTCGGGTCCAAATATAATTATGAAACCGTTCGGGTTGGTTCCGTTCCGTTCCTTTCCATCATTAAATTTTTTTATATTTACAGCAACACTACATAAATATAACTAATGAAATTTCATTCGTAACTTTTACAAATTAACGTAGCTCAATTCAAAAATATATAAATAACTAGATGTCGAATAATATTAATTCAATGCATACAAATACCAAAAAGTAGATATTAATATTAAAATATCGGTGATCTATANAAAATATATAAATAACTAGATGTCGAATAATATTAATTCAATGCATACAAATACCAAAAAGTAGATATTAATATTAAAATATCGGTGATCTATATTAAAAAATTGAGGCCCAAAGCTTAAAATTATGAAATGATTTGATTTAATTAATTAATTTGTTAATTTATTTAGAAAAAATAAAATAATATAATTAATTCAATAAATAAAATAAAATAAATATTTAATTTCGGTTTTTAGGTTCTTGGTCTAGACCTGAGACCCGGCCCATACTCATCGATTTTCGATTCGAATATCCGTTCAAATATTTAACTTGTGAAGAACCGCTCGATTTGAAATTTTTGGACACCCCTATATTTCACCACGTGACGTGTGTAAATTAAAATTTAAACCAGTCGTTTTTAGCTCAAAGAAAGAAAGAAACACGAGACGACGAAGCACCAAAGACAGGAAGCGCCAAAACAATTGACAGGCCATGTGCAATGGGGAAGAACAAAATCTTTTCTCTTATTTAAATTGTATAACAGAAGATTTGGAGTGTGCTAATGCATGAAAAAAGGGCAGTCTATAAAGTCATAACATCGAATTGTGTTCCGGTCAGGTCCTGTTTGGTGCAAATGGTTTAAGGTAGTAAAAGCATGCGGGGATTTGAGAAGGTGACCTTCGTCCCGTCGGCAGAGATGTCATTTCAGACATGAAAGAGACAGAGACAGGGACACAGCATGTTCGTACACCCTCTTCTCATTTTCAATGGCAGACCTAATGTCCACATCTTTAGGGCAAAATTGTATCTTTAGTTACCATTTTAATGTTTGAATGACACACTAAGTTTAGAAACCATGGTCCATGGTCGATTTCAAAGCTTCGAACTGGGGTCGATACCAGTAAAAAAATAAAATGAAACAAACTTTTGAGATGAACCGACAAATACTTTGTATTGGTATATTTTGAATTGCTTTGAACTAATTGTCATTTTTTAAATGGGTTCTAACCTTTCAAGTAATCGAATCTATTCTTGATTCAATATGCCGAGTTTGTCCAATTTCAACAGCACTAACCATTATGATTAATCTCAACAGTCGTTAACCAACTTATGTCCAACGCACAAATCGTAGATCGTTTAGTCCCTCTACCCTATACACTGCACAAAGCTTTGCTCAAGGAGTCAGTTGCACGACTACCGTAACTCGTGCTAAACTTTATAAAATTAAGCTTTTCCCTCTACTAATGTGGATGCTTAGAAATTTTAAGCCAAACCTTTTTTTTTTCCCCTTTTGTTGAGTATTTTGCGCCAATGTAAAAAATTTCTTTACCTTTTAAAAAAACATTTTCAAAAAATTAATATTCCAAAATACATTTTCCTTTTCCTAAGGTCATTAAAATGGAACCCAAACAAGGGTAAGACCATGTGTGTGTAAAAGGTATGGCATAGGTTGTGTGGGTGGGTGATTTGGGAGTTGAGCTAATAAATGTATGGATGGGACAGGACATGTTTGGGGGCCCTTACTTTCACTGGTCGTTACATT